>ML121546.1:818470-871060 GCA_003788615.2 Terfezia boudieri ATCC MYA-4762
AATAACTAGGTCGATTTGCACGGTGGATTCCAGGCTCATTTGCACGCTGATATGTGGGTTTATTTGAACGGTGGATTTCAGGCTAATTTGCAGGCAGATATGTAGGCCAGGCAGATTTCCACGCGAATATCTACATCTGTAACGATATCAGTTTGCCTTTGCGGCGTCTGACGCTGCTAATAACCTAAAGACAAACTGACGGTTAATGGCGGCCTGCGGACGTTGGTTGTTGCCCTGGCGCCTCTCTGTGCCGGTCCGCGCCGTCACGCCAATGCCCTACCCTCTACGTCCCGGTGTGACTGCCTATGGGTGTCTGCCGTAATGCTTTACTCCCAGAGTCTGTGCCAGGGCTCTGCATCTGGATGGTGGGCGTCCCACCCTTGAGAATCCGTACCAGGATGCCACTCCTCTTTTGGCGGCGTCACAATGTCATTCTCTATTTATTTATCCCACTGGTATCCAGCACTCTCCTTGACATCCCTGGCCTCCTAGCCCTACTGCTACAGACCCTTGCCATTACCTCTCTTTGATATCCCTAGCCTCCCGGCGCCACTGCTACAGACCCTTGCCATCCTGCCACACGTCGCTCGTTAGTCTGGTTGGAATTGGCTTGGGCTTGCCATTTCATTCCACCATGTGATATGGTATGACGTATGTAGTACTAAGTACTACATCCTATATGCCTAGCTGCATAGTAGCATACATGCAGTACCTACATAGGAAGCTAGCTAGTCTAGAAGTGTTGGGCTTGGCCCGAGGCTTGGCAGGGCCCATCATTTTATCTTCCCTGATCTACCTCGGCTGTTGTCGGCCTCCTGGTTCTGTACTCAATAATCTGCATTATGTAAATCCTATATAACCCTAGTAACCCCTATCCTCCTCATTATTATGCTACAGCAACTTTCATCTCCTGACTAATAATACCATCTTATCCCACCTCTGATCCAAGGCTTAACACATTTTTCTTTGCACCCAATAAAATATACTACATACCTCACCCCAATACCTCGACAAATATTCCTTCTGAATCATGACTTTCTGTATCCCACAAGTTATCCTGCTCATCCCTATATTCCTGCAAAAAATATATTCAGCCCTATAAACTCTAACTTCCAAAAAAACTATTCTTTCCAACCCTTCCCCATCTGCATCCTACAACTCATCCTCCGAATCCCCATCTTCCGACTGACTATCACTGTCCTCCTCATCCTCCAAATCAGCATCCTCGGAATCACTATCCTCAGAATTATCCTCTCCATCTTCCTCCTCATCTTTGACAGCCTCACTACTAGCATCCACCATATCACCACTATCCTTTTCTAGTTCTTCAAAATCCTCCCTTGACGAATGATATCTCTCACTTCCCGAACTGTGTACGGCATTCTCGTCACACATGGTCAGCACATCATCTACCTCACCCTGTGTGTCTAGCAACCTTGGGGACCCTTGCTCAAAATACCCATATGGTATTAAATGTGTTTCTTCTACCCTTTTCAGATCTTCCGCTAGCTCTCTAGTGTATTTGTCTAGTTTATCATTGTCAATACTATAGGATTCGGCTTGTTCCCATCGAAGTCCTTTCCCATGCATCTGGTAGTGCCCAAGAATCCCTAATCGAATTACCTTCAACAGACTTTGCTCCAGTATTGTCAGGAGACCCTCCTGCTGCTCTAACATACGGTTAAAGCCTACTATAAGACTTTTAGCATTTCACTACTAACTCCCATGGTTCTATACTTACCAGAGGAATTTGTATAGTTAAAATAGTTCCCATCTTGGAACACCCCACTTTCATATGTGCGTAGTGTGTGTTGCAGTATCACAAATATCAGGTAGATGAATGGACCACTAATTCAGCTTATGCATGTCTGGTGTTGGTTTCCCAGTTTCTTTACTCCATCAAAGAAATTCAGATGAATGAATCGTACTCCTTCGGTCGCTCTGAACCTATGATCCCACCCTTAGAATCATCCCGAGTTGTCAGTATCCGAGTCACACTTTACCTATCAATTCACTTACTGCCCGTTTTTCACATTAGTATGTCAAATGATCCTAATCCAACAACCAACTGACCCTTTTACAAATATACTCCAAACTATAGTTTTGGTTAAATTCGTATAGCTTCGCAATATGACACTTCACTTAATAGACGAGATACGATCTTGTACAAGATTGCATACTCCGCAGCTGGATAACCATTGTCAGTGTCTTTCCTCACAATCACTACGAGCTCACTTATATATGCATCAATCTTACTTGTCCTCTCTTCATCCACTCTGCACTCGATTTTGGCTTTCTTCCATACCTGTGCCAGAATATATTCTGTATGATCCGCATCCAGCAATAGCTCCTCAAATAAGGTGATCCTCTTAATACGATTTGTGGCATTACATACAATGGCCTTTGTTATGCCATCAAACTGTGTGAAGCTCCGATTCCTCTGTGTATTTGCTTTGGCCCCTGTCAGTCCCTACTTAGATATGTTCAGTTTATTGTTATTATCATAGACACTTAGTTCAATACTAGGTAGTGGTGACAATTGTGCTTAGTGTATCTCCGAACTGCCCTACTCGCAGCTCAACTGAGAGGATCCTTGCCCAGACTGTTAAGATTCAAGTACTTTATTTAAGTACATGTCCTGGATATTCTTGCACAATGGTTTGTTTACCTTTCCAGTTTACTCAATGGTGGAGCTAATATTGCCTTGACTTCCCGTGCCTCTGTGTTGACCCCTAGCCAATCCAGATGATTCATTGCTGGATGGTAATCCCTGTCCTAGTACTATATAAGTACTACTATTCCCAATCTTGCTCAAATTCCTACCTCCGGAAAATTGATTGTAGCCTAAAAAGATGACGAAACCTTTATAACTCGCTCGATCAATTAGCTACAATTGACACAATTATACAACACTTTAACTTATGGGACTACTCATGCTTGCTTGCCCCTTCCTGTTCGACTTTAACGGTCTGCTGGAAGACTTTTTGGTATGAACTGATTGCCACTTGGTTGTGTCATCTCTGAGGTCACAGCTTGCACCCCGCTTGCGCATCATTTTCTTACTTTTCCCCTTGGCTTCTAGCTTAGTCAATGACTTTCGTGTTACTACCATCGTAAGCTGCTATTCTGCAAGAAGCCTCCTACAACCCTCAGTGAATATTGTGGTTGTCTTAAAGCATCTAATGTATCCTAATAATATTTCTCAACTGATCTGAATATAATATTATCAATACTAGCTTGGATTTTAACAGTCCGCCCACAGCTTAACCCAATGGTACACAACAGAAAAGCAAACCAGTCTCCTGAAATATGACTTACAAGTCCCAACACTCACCATCTGTCACATACCAACAATAATCTCTAAGTCAAATTAGGAAAAAAAAAAGCGCTTCTGAAACATTACCATCCCACTCACAATCCCTCCCTGTTAAACTCATAAAAATCCCCAACCACATTAATATCTCATATATTCTCCCAAAAAAAAAAAATTTCCCAAATGATTGCTCATGCAAAACAGGTCCACTAATGCATTATACCTACAATCCTTCCTTATCAAACACATCAAAATCTATGACTAATAATATTCCAGGTACTATATGAAAATCCAAACTCAAATCAAACAAAAATCCCTTACTGATCCATCCTCTCACTATCAGCAGCTCTAGTTATACTCTTTTTGCTCCCTTCATTGGTCTTTGTATGGCCTTCCCTAGTCCCTTCCCTCCACCACCCCCAACAGTTCTCTCCACATTTAGTGCTTCCTGTCATAGTTCATCACTGCTTTGCCTAAGCTCACCTATGCTACTCTCCTTCTCCTTAACCTCATCTTCCTTGACCTCATCTTCCTTGACCTCTTCCTCCTCCTAAGCCTCTTTATCTACTGCCTCCTCCTCATCTTCGTCCTCCTCCTCCCACTGAACCCTTGTTATCTTAACCGCACTCATTTTGACTATCCCCTTTAATCTACCTGACCCTTGACCCCCCACTATCCCCTTAGCACCCTCTACATACTCTTTCCTGCTTTTGGTCTTGATATATGCGGATGCCTCTTCCTCCTCCTTGTTATTGTCCTCTTCAAAGGCCATAACCTTCTTGGATGTTCCTGTCGCTTGAAGTCTCACAATCCTCTTACCTCCCCCCAAATTCACCTTCCTACTTTTGTTCTTGATATTTTTGGGAACCTCCTCTTCTTCCTCATCATCCTCTTCAACCTTTTCAACAGTCACAACCTTTTTGGACATTTGTATCCCTTGAGGTCTCACAATCCCCTTACCTGCCCCTACACTCCCCGTCCTGCTTTTGGTCTTGGTGTATATGGGAGCTTCCTCTTCCTCCTTATCCTCCACAACCTTCTTTGATGTTCGTATCCCTTGAGGTCTGACAATCCCCTTACCTGCTCCCATATTCACCTTCCCGCTTCTGATCTTAGAGTAGGTAGGAACCTCCTCTTCCTGCTCATTGTCCTCTTCAATAATAACAACCTTCTTTGATGTTCATGTCCCATGTGGTTTGACAGTCCCCTTACCTCCCCGTACACTCCTGGTCCCGCTTCTGGTCTTGATAGTTTTGGGAGCTTCCTCTTCCTTCTCCTCATTGTCCTCTTTAATGATCACAACCTTCTTGGATGCTCATGTATCTTGAGGTCTGACAATCCCCTTACCTTGCCCTACACTCCCGGTTCCGCTTCTAGTTTTGATATTTTTAGGTGCTTCTTCTTCCTCCTCCTCCTCCTCCTTATTGTCCTCTCCAATGTTCACAACCTTCTTGGATGTTCGTATCTCTTGAGGTCTCACGATCTGCTTAGTACCTACTCCCACTATCCCTTTATCCCCCTTCAACACCAGTTTTGTATATCCCATACCCTTACTCACCCCCATGATGGGCTTAGGCCCCCTCAATATCTGTCTTAATTCCTCTGTGTCTACTTCCTCATCCTCATCCTCATCCTCATCCCAGTTATCTTCCTGCTTACCTTTCACACCCTTTCATTGTAGACCCTTAATGGTCTTTTGTATCCTAATTCTCTTAGATTGAGGGTTGCTAGACGAAGTATCTAATATCATAGTATTAGTGTCTATCCATACTGTAGGAAGGGGCGGCAGTAGCTGTCCAAGTGTTGGGGGGCTCGGATCATCTGGATATTTTGCCACATATACCTCTCGTGTAGCTTTCACTGCCTTATCTCTAACAACAGGCCTGCTATACACTTTCTTAGCAATATCTTAAGCCAAGATATTGACCGCCTAGCTAATGGACTTATTGGTCAGGTAGTTGATTTGACCGATAGGGGCCATTGTTGGAAAAGCTGCAGCGTGCTTGAGAAAGGTAGTCTATGTGTCCATACCAGCCCTTTGGGGTCCGTAGATACCACTTTATTTCATTATATAAGCAATATCTCACCTCCAGAGCCCCTATAGGTTTTCTGGAACATCTTCCTCGAAAAATCCAACCAGTTTTGCATGTGCATGGTTGGACCATGTTACGTGATTGTCATCCTCTGAATCTTCATTGGCATCTGGTTGTTTCCTTTTTGGGGGCATTTCATATAGTGCTAGCTAGGTAGACTGTGTAGATCATTAGTAGGAGTGGGTATATAGCCCCTCTGAGTCTGCTTACAATGGAATAGAGAACTAAATGGACTTTGTATTTGCCATTGGTAAACTTCTGTCATGATATCTTAAATATGCCAGGTATGATAGTAGGTTATTATGGCTATTCAATAACTTTAGGAATGTTCAGGGACTATGAAGGGGGAAGACGGTACTGTTATAAATAGGATATGGACTTGACCATGGCCACTATTTCGTTTACGAGTTGGACATACCAAAGAGCTTCAATGTACAGAGGATTATAGCCAAAGTTTGATCATATAACGGAGTGAATATAATAAAGGTAACATAAAACTGGTCAGGACTAGCCTGCTTAGGGAATGGACATTATTGAGGATTACTTAATTTAGTCTAAATTATACCCCTAGCCACATGTAATTAGACCTTGAGGTCACTCTAATGGCTATTTTGTCAAACCGGACTAAGTTGACTGATACTATTGACCTGAATAGTACAATGCACATCATAGGCAATTGCTTGATATAGTTTAGCCTATGCACTTAGCCCTTGACATCAGTTACTACAGGAGGTAGGTAGTGCAACCAGACTAGTCGGGGACAGTGAACGTAAGAAAGAAACAGACTAGTCTGGTTAGGGAATGGTATTGGAATGGACGTGCTAGAATAGTCTCTGGTCAATAGGTACATAGCTATTAGTCTGGTTGCATACTTACATAGTACAAGCTGGCCACATAGTTGCCAACCAGACTACCACATAGTATTAGTTAGTGTGCGCCACAGGGCGAGTCGGTCCGAGTTTCTCACCCCCACAACTCGTTCGTCTATCGACTTACCTCAGTCTCTGTTAGCTGCAACTCACCTCGGACCACTTCACCGATTAATCGGTGATCTGCAGATTACTCGCCAAGACCCTATACTAACCTCATTCCTACTCACACAACTACCAAGGCTTATTATTTTCCATTCTTATCTCCATTCGTCTTTAGTGTGTTTGCATGATTTCTTTGTAGATTTGTTTCTCCTGCAGAAGCCTCTTGTCTCTGTGGAGGATATTGTTACTACCACACTTTGGATTATAGTTGTTGTTACAGATTACCTCTCTTGTTATGGATTGTCTCTCTTGTCATGGATTGCACCTCTGCTCTCAGATTGCTCGTTCTGTCACCTCCAATATATATATTCTTCTACTATAGATCATGGATTATGGCACCGATCTTACCAATCATGTTCCTGTTCTTTTGATAGTTTTTCTCTACATCACTATTCTTGTCCCGGATTCCTATCTTTGTCATGGATCGCTTCTGCTGTCACAGTTTTCCAAATTGTTCTTCACTTTAATAATGATCTCATGTCCACCCAAGACGTCCCCACATTCCACGTTGTAGATTACTCCCATTCTCTCCAACTCAATTCATAACCCAGAAGGAATAAATCAGCAAAACAAAAAGTAATAGCAAATTACAATCGTAAACCAACTGCACAGTCATTGTGAGAACTAATCAACGTAGGTTTCCAGGTAGCTTATGATAGAATTGTTCCCCTATTCATATGGAATATAAGTAAGCACAACCACATCTAGGTTTATAGCATATTTAGGAAAACTCACACACCATGCCAACTAACACCTATACATACAAAGAAACCCATATACACAAAGGTAAGCTAACTGGAATAACTAATCCACCCTGGTTTCTGTATGTCTTATGATAGTTCCCCAATTCATTCGAAATATAAGTAAGGAAAATTAAACCCAAAACAAATGACAACTACATACAGGATAATAAGTATATCAAGAAAAACCATACACTATGCACACAAAGTAAACCACACATACAAAGGAAACCACGTACACAAAGGAAAGCTAACTGGACAAAGCAAAACTCACCTGTGAAAGAAAATCCTCTCACAAAGGAAAAGTAATGAATAAACAATAATTGACCATACCTAGTTCAGTGTATGCCCCACCAAGTATGCAGGCTCACACTTTATAATTCCATCAGCAAGAAATCGTGTTTGCGTCCTGTGCATCCTGACGCACAGTACGTACAGGATGCCTGGGACGATAACTCCAAATCAAGAGACCACGGCACATTGCACCTTCATCCGGACACATTAGGAGCTTGTGATCCTGCCTAGACTGCTGCACTAGATAAGCTGTGTTCCGACGTGCTAGGTTAGTACAACTACGTTACAGACGTATGGAGGCTCTCATCGTTGTCTATAACGATCTTAGTAGCAAGGCTTCCGTCTATAACGTTTGACTTTACATGCCTTCCGTCCATAATGTTTGACTTTGCATACCTTCCGTCCATAACGATCTTAGTCACAAGCCTTGCATCCATAAGGTTTGACTTCGTATGTCTTCTGTCCATAGCCAACGCTTGAATACACTCTAAATAGCCCTGTCTAAATAGCTCTAAATAGCTCTAAATAGCTGCCTCTCAATATATGCATGATTATACTTTGAATATATACACGATTGCACCCTGAACATAATAGAATGGTGACTTGTATTCGGAAATTATATATATAGAAGTATTAAGAAACAAATATATATACAGAACATGTATGCTCTCTAGCTCTAATACTCGCTCTAATACCACTCACTCTAATACTCGCTCTAATACTCGTGGTAATACATGCTAGAATATACCTGAGAAGTCATACAGGTCAAAGGGAAAAGGGGTGGGGAACGGAAATATATATAATGGAAAACCATAGTTGTCAAGGCCAATTGCCAAGGCCAACGATATAGGCTTTCCAAAGAGAATGATATTACAGATAATGAGAAAAGTGGCATGACTCGCTCCACCCACTGTTGTAAGTGCTGGCTAAGAAATGCGGCTCATCCATATATATGCCAGAAATGCATGCTTTCACGGCTTATCCATATATATGCGAGAAATCTATGTGTTCGCGGCTTATCCATATATATGTAAGAAATGCATGCTTTCGTGGCTTATCCATATATATATGAGAATTGCATGCTTTCGCGAGGCTTTCGAGGGTTATGTAAGAAATCAAGCATATCTAAAGGCCACTGAATTCATGCATGACCAAGGCCAATTGTCAAGCCAGACAATATAGACTTCCCGAAGACAATGATATAGCAGATAATGAGAAAAGTGGCATGACTCGCTCCGCCTACTGCTGCAAGCATTACCTAGGCTAGTAATAATCATATGGGGAAATTGTAGGCTGTGCTTTTTGCAATATGTGCGGATTTGAGCCTGGGCAAGATTGCGGCTTATATATATATTGTAGGAACTCATCCATTTGCAGCTTATATATATATTGTAGGAACACTCATGTATTTGCGGCTTATATATGTTGTAGGAACTCATGTATCCGCGGTTGTAGGAATTCATGGATTCATAGCTTATATATATTGTAGGAATTCATGTATTCGTGGCTTATATATGTGGTAGAAACTCATATATCTGCGGTTGTAGGAATTCATGTATTCGTAGCTTATATATATTATAGGAACTTATGTATCCGCGGTTGTAGGAATTTATGCATTCGCAGCTTATATATATTATAGGAATTCATGTATTCGCAGCTTATATATATTGTAGGAATTCATGCATGCGCTGCCACTAGATATACATGAATTCCTACAACTGCGAATACATCAGTTCCTACAACATATATATAAGCTAGGAATACATGAGTTCCTACAACATATATATAAGCCGCGATCTTGCCCAGGCTCAAATCTGCACATATTGCAAAAAGCACAGCCTACAATTTCCCAATATGATTATTACCAGCCTAGACAAGGCTTGCAGCAGTGGGCGGAGCGAGTGTTGCCACTTTTCTTGTTATCTGCTATATCATTTTCTTCAGGAAGTCTATATCATCGGCCTTGGCGATTGGCCTTGGCCACGCATGAATTCAGTGGCCTCTAGAAATGCTTGATTTCTTACATGACCCTCGAAAGCCTCGATTTCTCACATATATATGTATAAGCCGCGGAAGAATGACTTTCGTGCATATATATGGATAAGCTGCGAAAGCATGTATTTCTCAGCCAGGCACTTGTAGCAGTGGGCGGAGCGAGTCATGCCACTTTTCTCGTTATCTACTATCTCATTGTCTGCGGAAAGTCTATATCGTCAGCCTTGGCGATTGGCCTTAGCCACGCATGAATTCAGTGGCCTATGAAATGCTTGATTTCTCATGTAACCATTGAAAGCCTCGATTTCTCGCATATATATGTATAAGCTGCGGAAGCATGCATTTCTGGCATATATATAGATAAGCAGCGAAAGCATCCATTTCTTGCATATATATAGATAAGCCGCGGAAGGATGCATTTCTGGCATATATATTGATAAGCTACGAAAGCATGGATTTCTCGAATATATATATATAAGCCGAGAATGTAGGAAGTCATATGAGGCCAAGGCCAAAGATATGAATTCAATGAGATAACGGTAGCGTTAGGATTGGGTCACGACCTAGGTAGACAGCAGGATTGTGTTGTGACCTAGCCTGGCGTCTAGATTATTATCTAACCCAGCAGGGCGTCTGGATTGTATTGCAACCCAGCAGGGCATCTGGATTGTATTGCAACCTGGCAGGGCGTCTGGCATGTGTTATGACCTGCCCATACGTCTGGATTATGTTGCGACCGGGCTGGGCGTTCTGACGCACAAGATGCACAGGACGCAAACTCGTGTCAGGATGCTTGGTAGTCCATCCGGACGCTATTTTTTTCTTGCTGATGTCCTACACTGAGTTGGCCGTAACTTTTTCTGAAGCCTCGTTGCTATTGAAGACATTAGATTGATAGCTGGAAAGGCAGGATGTTTAGTACCTCGATGTGGGGTGGTCGATATTGGTGTCCCATATTCCTCCTGCAATATGCTGTGTTGGAACAATCCTATTCCTCCTGCTTACTACATACTGAAACTGTAGAATGAGCTAGAAACCTGAGAGGTTGTGTGTCCTACATTAAGATCATCTCCCTCGAACTCTTCATTTCTCTCCACACTACTCTCATACTCTAAATCTGTATCATCATATCCTGATAGTCCATCTAGAGTAACTAGTACCATGTGGCAGAGGAATTCTGTATTATATCTGAGAGCTTGTCTTTTCTGGCTTACATCAATTTCATCAAGATCAGCTAATCCTTCCTCTATATATGCAGGAGTGTCTTCAGGGTCTGGTTCTGTATATTTTCATCAGCAAGAAAAAAATAGCGTCCAGACATACCACCAAGCGTCCTGAGGCGGGTTTGCGTCCTGTGTGTCTTATGCGTCAGGATGCCCAGCCTAGTCGCAACACAATCCAGACGCATGGGCGGGTCATAATACACTCCAGATGCCCTGCCAGGTCGCAATACAATCCAGACGCCCTGCTGGGTTGCAATCCAATCCAGACATCCTGCTGGGTTAGATAACAATCCGGATGCCGCGCTAGGTCACAACATAATCCTGACATCCACCTGGGTTGTAACCCAATCCTGATGCTACCGTTATCTCATTGAATTCACATCTTTGGCCTTGGCCTCATATGACTTCCTATATTCTTGGCTTATATATATATATTCGAGAAATCTATGCTTTCGTAGCTTATCCATATATACACTAGAAATGCATCCTTCTGCGGGTTATCCATATATATGTAAGAAATGCATGCTTTCGCGGCTTATCTATATATATGCTAGAAATGCATGCTTCCATAGCTTATACATATATATGTGAGAAATCAAGGCTTTCGAGGGTCATGTGAGAAATCAAGCATTTCATAGGCCGCTAAATTCATGCGTGACTAAGGCCAATCACCAAGGCCGATAATATAGACTTTCCGCAGACAATGAGATAGCAGATAACAAGAAAACTGGCATGACTCACTCTGCCCACTACTGCAAGGGCCTGGCTGAGAAATGCATGCTTTCGCAGCTTATCCATATATATGTGCAAAACCCATTCTTCCACGGCTTATATATATATATGCGAGAAATTGAGGCTTTCGAGGCTCATATGAGAAATCAAGCATTTATAAAGGCTGCTGAATTTATGCGTGGTCAAGGCCAATCGCCAAGGCTGACGATATAGACTTCCTGAAGACAATGATATAGCAGATAATGAGAAAAGTGGCATGACTCACTCCGCCCACTGCTGCAAGCGTTGCCTAGGCTGGTAATAATCATATTAGGAAATTGTAGACTATGCTTTTTGCAATATATGTGGATTTGAGCCTGGGCGAGATCGTGGCTTATATATATGTTGTAGGAACTCATGCATTCATAGCTTATATATATGGTGTTGGAACTGATGTATTCGCAGTTGTAGGAATTCATGTATATCTAGTGGTAGTGCATGCATGAATTCCTATAATATATATAAGCTGCGAATACATGAATTCCTACAATATATATAAGCCGCGAATGCATGAATTCCTACAACTGCAGATACATGAGTTTCTACAACATATATAAGCCGCGAATGCATGAATTCCTACAACCGCGGATACATGAGTTCCTACAACATATATAAGCCGCGAATGCATGAATTCCTACAACTGTGGATATATGAGTTCCTACAACATATATAAGCCGCGAAGACATGAATTCCTATAATACATATAAGCCGCGAATGCATGAATTCCTACAACCGCGGATGTATGAGTTCCTACAACATATATAAGCTGTGAATGCATGAGTGTTCCTACAATATATATAAGCCGCGAATACATGAGTGTTCCTACAACATATATATAAGCCACAAATGCATGAGTTCCTACAACATATATATAAGCTGCAATCTCGCTCAGGCTCAAATCCACACATATTGCAAAAAGCACAGCCTACAATTTCCCAATATGATTATTACCAGCCTAAGCAACGCTTGTAGTAGTGGGTAGAGCGAGTCATACTACTTTTCTCATTATCTGCTATATCATTGTCTTCCGGAAGTCTATATCGTTAGCTTTAGCGATTGGTCTTGGCCATGTATGAATTCAGCTGCCTCTAGATCTGCTTGATTTCTCACATGACCCTTGAAAGCCTTGCGAAAGCATGCAATTCTCCTATATATATGGATAAGCTATGAAAGCATACATTTCTCGTATATATATGGATAAGCGGTGAATGCATAGATTTCTCGCATATATATGGATAAGCAATGAAAGCATGCATTTCTGGCATATATATGGATGAGGTGCATTTCTCAGCCAGCGCTTGCAACAGTGGGCAGAGTGAGTCATACCACTTTTCTCATTATCTGTTATATCATTGTCTTCGGAAAGCCTATATCATCAGCCTTGGCGATTGGCATTGGCAACTATGATTTTCCTTTATATATACTTCCGTTCCCCACGCCTTTTCCCTTTGACCTGTATGACTTCTCAGGTATATTCCAGCATGTATTAGAATGAGTATTAGAGCGAGTATTAGAGGAAGTATTAGAGCGAGTGGTATTAGAGCGAGTATTAGAGCTAGAGAGCATACATGTTCCGCATATATATTTGTTTCTCAATACTTTTATGTATATAATTTCCGAATACAAGTCAGCATTCTATTGTATTCAGGGTACAATCATGTATATATTCAAAGTATAATCATGCATATATTAAAAGGCGGCTATTTAGAGCTATTTAGAGCTATTTAGATATGGCTATTTAGAGTGTATTCAAGCGTTCACTATAGAGAGAAGATATACGAAGTCAAACCTTATGGACGCAAGGCTTGTGACTAAGATCGTTATGGACGGAAGGCATGCCGCATGCAAAGTCAAACATTATGGACGGAAGGTATGCAAAGTCAAACATTATGGATGGAAGCCTTGCGACTAAGATCGTTATAGACAATGAAGAAAGCCTCTGTACGTCTTTAATGTAGTTGTACTTACCTAGCACATCGGGACGCAGCTTATCTAGTGTAGCAGTCTAGGCGGGATCACAAGCTCCTAGTGCGTCCGGACAAAGATGCAATATACTATGGTCTCCTGATTTGGAGTTATCGTCCCATGTGTCCTATGTATCCTGTGCGTCAGCACGCACAGAATGCAAATACGATTTCTTGCTGATGTTATATGAATCGAGTCCCAGGATTTCGTCAACATCAGTACTGTGATCATCTGGTGACTCATTCGGTTCTAGCGGTAAGGCAATATATCTCAAGCACCACTGAATATACGCTCGATAGCTACAGATGTCAGTGGAATACTTAAGATGTCCCTTGCCATTCGTGCCAGCATCGGGTATTCAATTGTAAGAACCTTCTACCAGGATAGGGGGCACTGCCTATCCAGTATGGGCAGACTGCTGGTTAAGTATGTCTTGATCTCCGGAATATTCTCTGATTTGGTCATTGTCCGCTCTTGTAGTTGAGACAGAATGTAGGATTGCTCTATATCATCGAGGTGACTCTTCTGAGCCTGGAGCTCCAGTACGTACCTGGTATAGTCGATATCAAAATACTCCTCAAACTGTACTCTAAGCTCCCAATAATATCAGATTCTCATTTTTTCTCTCATAATATCATGGATACATGTATTATCACGGAATATATACTATAATATTTGTAGAATGGATACTTACTGGTAATATTCTGCATATGGTATGCAGTCCACAGCCTCCTGGTTCATGGCAGGATCCTGTACCGAGATATTTCCCCAATCCCTATACAGGGACAACTTTTTAGATGGATCCAAGATAGTCGCTAAGTTGTAGATGAGGGATTGTTTTTCCGTTCTCGAATAATACTTCTGCAAGATGAGGTGATACCCTTTCGTCGTGCTCAGAAATCTCAGGGCCTACGTTGCGCTAGCTGGAAGTTTGCATACTCATTTCCTTTGTTTTTCGATATGGTCGAAAATGTTATTGTAGATGAATAACGTGTTGTGAATAGTTGTATGCTGGCCTATGGAAACAGTATGTGTATAATCAGAGAGCGGTTTTAGAAATAATGTAGCCTCCTGAACTTGAGCCCATTCCTCTTGAATCAGCCACAACTGGCTATACTTTCCTTCAGTTGTAGCCAGACTAATCCATTATTCTATGTATAACTATAGCCGCAATGCCCAAGTAAGCATATCAAACATGGAGTTCCAGTGAGTTCTGACATCCTGTATGAGGCCCATAGGCATGTGAGTGTCTTATTGGAGTTCTTTGAATTGTACCAACCATTGAGGACTGGCCACTATAGCTTTACAGAGCTCCCGAACCTGGAAAACTGTTAGCAGATGGGCCAGATACAAGGGATTCCGTGAAATTATGGAATTCTGTGAGATTGTGGAATTCCATGACAATCTGGGTAGCATGTCTATGAACGTAAACGCGCATAATATTACAGAGTATTGCAGAGCAGAGATGACTAACCTTGCATACTGATCACACAAATGTACGTAGAGTATACTTTTGCAGTGCTTTGATTGAAGTCTCAACTTGAGGAGTGGATGAGATAGTGTCATCATTATCTGGGCCAGACTTTAGTTCTTTCATGAACTGGTTGCTCACCAAAGTAATAACATGTGCGAGGCAGGGTAGTCTATATTGCTCTGCATCCCACTTGGGGCAGAAGACATTGGCCTGTAAATGCTTAGTCAGTGCCGTATTGACACTAGCATTGTCTGACATAATTGCCAAGACTCTACTAGTGATACCCAAGCCCCGGATTATTTGGCTAAGCTTATTGGCCAGTGGTACTGCATTATGCGATTCCCCTCCAAGGAATTGGAATCCAATTATATATTAATGCAGTTGCCATTCTTTGTCTATATAGTAAAGAGTTGTACCCATAAATGCTAATTTATTGGAAGAGGTCCAACAGTCAGTAGCGAGGTGAAGCAATGTATTATCTGGGAGGCTTTTCTTCAGCTTCCCCTGAATTTCTGCTGCATAGGTATGTATGCTGCGCCGAGGTATAGTAGGACTGGGAATACTAATTCCAGGCCTGAGTAGATTCAGGAGGCGGTGAAACTGTAGATGCTCAATTGTTCGGAAAGGTAAATTTGAGGCAATAACCGTCTTCATTAGTTCACATTGAAATACTTCGTTACTAAATTGAGGAACCTGCATAGTACTAGTTGTAATGGTAGTTCCACCTTATGTAAAATATGTTATCAGTCTGCGTTATTTTATTAGCATAAATTATATAACTACCCTCACAAACATATTGGTAATGTCCTCTTTCTTTCGCCCAGTCAGGGCATGGCATTTGCCAGAGCTCAGGTGTGACTTCATATGTGTCGTACCCAAGTTGAATGCACTTGGGTGCTGTAATGCACCATTACAACCTAAGCAATATATGAAAGGTTCTCTACTGCTGACCTTTGCACCTTGACTGAATTAAGCCTAGTGCATTGCTGTTCGCAGTTTTGAATCCTATCGGGGTGGACATATATTGTTTCACTCCAGTATGTCCTTGGCAAGATTATCATGGAGTTTGCCAGCCCAGTCGGTAGTCTCCCACTATTCCGTAAAGCAGGCAGACTTCTCGGCCTCCCACTAGAAAGCAGTACCCCCTAGAATCCTAGTGAGGGATGAACCTGTCGCAGATGAACTAGAAGCCAGGGCGTTGGGAGAGAGAGATATATCAGTAAAGCTTGATACTATTAGGCTGTTGTACTTGGTCGATTGGTCAAGTAATACAGCAAGGAAGGAAGCATATTTAATAAATCTCTAGAATAGAGGATGGTATTACAGAAAATACTTCTTTCACAGAAATCCGCTACTATTACGAAAAACCACCTCTGTCACGGAAAGGTGGGAGGCTTCGAAACGTGCATGTTCAAAGCTATAGGTACTTGTAGTGATTCAAAAACCCAATGTTATATACCATTAAGGATATAGTAGGAAATAAATTTCTGGCATGGGCCGATGCTTGCGCATCTACTGCACTCCAAACCCAATCCCAATCCAAAGCCGTAATCCTCCATGCAGGCCAATGCGTACTCCAATCATCATTTTCTGATACTTCTGAGGCTTCCAAGCTTCCCAAACTAGAAGTCGACCCCCAGAGCTCACTTGAGAGCTAAAGCTTTCACTATTGGTTGTGCAGGATGCACCTGAGGAACTACTGTACTCCAAATCCAATGCACATTCTTCATTGCCCGCAATCATATCTACTTCCATATCCGTATCACTCTTGCTAGGTGTGGGAGTGTTCCATTGTAGTAAGGTGTATCTCCAAGTCCAGTTGGGCATTATATAGAAGTTGATTATCTCTGGAGGTCTACATGGGATTAGCCTGACATTGTGATTAGATCCAAGATCAAGAACATGCCTCCGGGAAGGTAGAAGTGAGATGCACTCCCCACAGTATTGTACTATTATCCTTGGCGATGGGTGCCATAGTTGGGGCACAAATACATGGCATCGAAACACTAAGGCGTTTGGTATTCGATGGGTCTCGGAAAGCACCTACAATAAGGTAAGTTAATACCTAGATATTCTTTAGCCCTATGTTAACTTACAGATGGGAATTGACAATTTTCGCATAAACCCCAGGATAATGCACACATGCCATTGGTAATTGGTTGCCAGCGAGTCAGGTAAAAGCTGAAAAGAGTAACCCACAATAAATCAGAAAGAGTGTAGGTGTCTAGGTAAAATGGGTCCTAAGTAGACTCAGCCCCAGGACGTAAGTGAAAGCGACCTATACAATTCATCTCCAGGAGCACCTGGGCTACTACTTGAGACTCAATCTTGCTCACGTCGAATCGTTCCATAACCAACAGCGTAGCCTCAACTCTTACCAATTCACTACTACGTAGGCTCAGGAAATATTATAGTCCATTACCCTGTTCCCACAACTCTCTAAACCGTTCAAATAACTCTTCATTATCAGGATTCTCATAGTTTTCTGCCATATCTAATATGAAATGGCAATACCTACATACTATATATATAATCTTATTATTTTTTATTATTTTTTCTTTTTTCCTTTTTTTTTAGAAAAATTGCTCATATTCGATAACTATTTCCTATTCTAGTAATCATCTGGATAAGATCCGGTTTATGTATCTAACGTAGTGGATAGGTGTTTTGACTTACGAACTGCACCCATGTTGGTGCAGTTAGTTAGGTCAAAGTGCCTCATATCACTTAGTCTAGTTGGTACTATATCCCCATCCACCTCCCAACCCTTAGTCTGGTTGGCACTGCAACCCCATATATTCCATTACTTTATCCAAGTTGATCTGTAAGGGCTCTAATTTTGTAGTAGCCTAATTTCAATGTGGGCTACATTTCCAGTTGTACTAAGATATAGTAGCTGGTGCTGCTATGCCTCGATAAATCTAACACCCAAATCATACCTTTCTTATGAACTTCCTTAGTTAAGCTTAACACAGAAACTATAGGTATGCAGCTCAGATACTCTCGATCAGACCCTCAACACTACACCTCACATGAAAATTTAGTACGGTATATGAACATATTCAGTAATGATAGCCCAATCGAAGTACCTATGCTCGCTTGAGATAACTGCAAGTTGGTTGGCACCAAGTACAGCACTAACCAGTCTATGAGAAGTCACCTAGTCTGATATAATAGTCTGGTTGGAATGACTACCGGCATAATTAAACTAGTCCTTGACAAGACAATTAATCCATGAGTTAACAAGTATATACATTACAGTTTCAAGACAAGAATATCAGTCCATGACAAGATGGTTAACCTATCCGTGACAATTCGTGACAATCCATGACAATCCGTAATATATTAAAAATCCATGATAAGATAACCAGGTGATTCCAGTGGTATCAAATTCCCAATCTTGTAGTTAAAGTTACTACTATATATAATAACCAGCCTCATTGAGATAAGTTACCTTTTGGGATTCACTTTTTTCTTCGCTGTAAGTTGCATAGGCTTATCTCTGCTCAACAAGTCTCCGAGGCCAGTTTACCTTAGCAACAGAGATATCGAGGGGCTAGACATCAGAAAAATTTTAGATTGCGTTGTATGCATGGCGAGCACATAATGCTAATTTGCAAAACTCTGCATTATGTTCAGATCTCATTCTTGCAACGCGACTGTCGCAGTGCTCTCGCTTGCAACGCATTCCCATTTTACACTCTGTATATTTGCAATCGGACACTATGCAAACTGTTCCCAATGTCAGGCACCGTCCTTTCGACTTTAGTAAAACTTGTACATTCTTATCCCTTAATCACATCGTACCTAACGCTAGCTTTACACTTCCTCAAGTACCCTCCCCTCTATTCTCTCTCCTAATGTAACCCTCGTTATACCTATTCTGCTATTGCCTTCATCCTCTCCCTTGCCTTCGCAATGTTTCTTCTCCTAACTAGCACGCTATCATATACACTCCCATCATTTCTAAGTAGCGCTCTCTTGCCTTGTACCTGCTATCGCACCTTATTTACCCTTTATCAGATGTGATGTAGGCGCTTCTGTTCACAACATGCGAACTATTGTTTCGCTCCTTCTATATTCCATTCATCATATACACTCCTTCCTAGCGGGCTCTCCATCCCTTGTTACTTGCTTCAGATATGATGCGGGCTCTTCCGTTTGCAACGCACGAACTATTGTTTTGCTCATCCCATGTCCTATCGATCTTGTACACCCGTTTCTAGCGGGCTCTCCATTGCTTGTTACTTGCTTTCGTACTTCAGGCAGCCATATCGGACGGGATACGGATGCTTCTGTTGCCAACACACATGCGATTGTTTCTCTCCTGCTACCTTATGTTTCCCGAACGATCAATTCCTGAATAAAATCTGAATTAAACTACCCTATCGGACTCAGCTCGTCCCAAATTCCCTATCCCAAATGCTCCAAATCGAACTAAAACTGGGTTGCCGACACACAGGAATATACCGAAACAAATTATCTACCACACAGGAATATACAAAAACAAAGCAATCCACTACAAAGGGATACACCAAAACAAAGCAATCCACTACAAAGGAATATACTGAAACAAATCAATCCACTACAGAGGAATACCAAAACAAATTCATATAAACATAATCGCTCCATACAGGTAAATAATACAATAGAAAAAGATGAAACCAGATCATAATATACGAAGTCACCTCCAAGTCACATCCCTTATCAGACCCATCCCGGCCGATTTCCTTCTGCCAAAGTGCTAGCTAGTAGACTACCTGCAACTCCTGCCAGTCTCTATCGTCAACTTCTAAAGGCTCATCTACGTCAGTTGGACTCCCCTCCCATTGATCTTCTCTAACATCTGCATCGATCTTCTCAATAGCCTCCTTCACAATTGTATTGCCTTGATTTCTGGTTTCCTCACTCAGGGCGTCTAATCCTACTAGGTTTTGAGCCAACATGGTATTCTTCAATTTGTTCTACAGCTCAGAGATGTACGATTCACCTTCTACTACCGCACATAGGTCACTTGCCTCCATTTCTGCCTTCTTGTCGAACTCACCAATCCTTGTTCGCAAGTTGGCCTTGATGTTAGCCAATATGAGCGTTCTCACCTTCTCATCATATAAACCCCATGTGTTTTGAAGATGATAGAATGTAGCTGTAATATGTCAGCATTCATACTTTTCACGTCGGAGTTATACTTACCTGCTGCCGTTTCATATTTGAATTCAACGGCTTCAGTAGCTTCTCCGGTTTTCAATTCCTTCAAGCAATGCTGCATAGCAGCTGCTACCAAGCAAATAAATACATGGTTGATGTTGTTGAAGAATTTGCTGTTTCTTTTCTCTCTCATCTTAGGCCGCCAGAAGAAAGATTCATAAATGACCGTCACAATTTAGCTAGCTCGAAATCGGTGTCCCAGTGTCTGTTTACACTCCATTAGAGTCCGTTGACAACTTTCAGAAATTTACTAACCTCTCGCTGTTCTTCTCTGCACACAAATCGATCTTTATGCAACAACCAGTCTACCTTCTTTGTAACCTCCTCCTTGCTCTTATAATCAAGGCGGTATAAGCGCAAGGTTTTCTGGCGACACTCGTACACGATGTATGACCTGTTCCACGAATGCATACTTTTCAGCTGCTTTTGGTCAGCAATCAGATAGATGCAAGGCAGTTATGAACTGCCTACGACTTGTTCATAGGCCTTAGTTCGCCTCAAATAACTCTTTTCCTGATCTTGTGCCCCTTCCCATGCTTCATCAATCAAGTTGATTACATCTAATGCACTCAGGAATGGACACTTGAAAAATGTATAGTCCGTAACCCAATTCTAGGCTACGTAGCAAAGCCCTTGCAGCTTGGGTGGAATGGCTACGAAAGAGCGACTTTTCTGACTACTGTTTGGAAGTTCTTTGATCTCCACTACATCCGAATCTGACCCATCGGCGGAGTTTCGTTCTTTTTCCTCCTGCTCAGAGTCCGATATTTCGGTAATTTCCTTCCTAACTTCTCTTGTAGACTCCTCCTGCTTTCCAATTCTATTAGCTTCTGGTCAATCTGAATAATTCCCACTAACCTATATGGGTTCTTGGGACCGCAGGCATTTGTTGCCCTCTAGCTCATTCATCTGGTCTCTCCTCTTTCGCGTGAGGCCCCCATCGGACGTAGTGCGTCCTCGCATTGCAGAGGGTTTCTTGTGGTCAGAGGTTGGCCTACCGAGTTTGGCAGCACGATACATTGAATATAACTGGACTTGATAGGTTGTAGGTAGCCTGGAGTATGTGGCGGACTACCGTGGAGTAGGACAGAGACAGAGAATATAGTGAATAGACTAGAGGAGTGTTATCATGTGGGTGTCGTATGTTTTCTCCTGTATATGGCAGTCCCATGCTATATACTACTTCTTCGCTCCTCTGAATTGCATTTCATTAATATCAAGGATGAATCACGTAAAATAATTAGCTAAGGCAAGATCAGCCTACCTAACCCGATATGGCTGGCAGTCTCATGTTACAGCCAATTATCAGACGTGGTGTTATGATAATTGGACGCTTAGGGACCTTATTACCTCTGCCGTCAGGACCACAGACTAAATTTACGAAATAATTATCATTCCTGCACCTTAGGATTCTGTGAGAGTCTGTGTCATCAACCCAGGCTAACCTGCCTCGAGATTCTCTAACTTCACACAGTGGCTCTTTCCGAGCCATTATCGGATGTTACTAGGGCTTGTATAACACCTGTATGAGTCTAATGCATATGATATTCACTTTAAGCTATGAACCATCCCCATCTCAATCCTTATCTCCATTGTCGTCTCCATCTCCATCCCCATCCCCGTCTCCATCCCCATCTCCATCTCCATCCCCATCCCTATCTCCATCCCCATCCCTGTCTCCATCCCCATCCCCATCTTCGTCCCCTGCATTGTTTTCCACTTCTGGCTCTGGCTCAGAAGGGTAATACCATTCATTGAAGTCCCCCTCTTGAGGTGGGCCTTCAAATGCTGCTATTGCAAGCTGTTCTGTAGCCCTCTCATTATTGGTACGTACAAATGCTCTAGCACCTGCAAGTGCTGGAGTACGTGCTCTCATATAGGACTTACCGTCCTGTGGATTTAACCACCTTATCCAGCTGAACATCGCGTTATTGTCCGAATCTATGATTTCGGCCATGGTGAGTCCCTTAAATAGCTTGTGACGTCTTTTGAACTCAGCAAGCTGCCCTTTGAACTGACCAATCTTCTTCCTGCATCTGGCCTTGCCATGTTGGAACCTGTGGTCAGTCCGTAGCTAAGCCTTGGCCTTCTTCCTCCCAAATTTGATGAGGTATAGTTCGTTCTTGGAATCGGACGCTACTGGGTCGTAAGGGTCTGCATGCAGATCGAACTCATCATGCCGAAAATAGGGCCGATTATCAGGGGCAGGGCTTTGATTAGCCCTGTCAACCCTGGAAAGTTGCACCTGAAATAGCAGTAGCTTGTACGTACTATCTGCCACTGCAAGAAAATTCGTCAGGTCATCATCCGTTGTCACACGTTCTGTGTCATCTGGCGTTGTGCCATCACATGGTGGCTTTGATACCGAACTGAAGATTGCTCTAATGGTCCGACCGTTAGGGACCCGTGAACAGATTCCTTCGATCAATTCAGCTATCGTGACTTTCCTTAAAGCCACGAGTTGCTTATTTCGGGCATTAGCCCAGAAATAGTTTCCATCAACGGGGTTGATATCCCTGTTGTCAGCTGGGTCTATGATGGCTACCCGAACTGTGTACGATGGAAGTGTAATCGGACGTCCTATGTCCCCCTCTGAGCCATTGGCAGCGTTTTCCTACTTTCGCTTTGCCGAAGCCAAACCCTCCTTCGTTTCAGTCTCTCAGTCCTTTTTGAGACAATCTAGTAGGAGCTGGTGGAATCACACTCGTGCACTGTCACCCTCTTTACCCCCTTTGGGGGTCAATAACAATGTGCACCCGGATGCAGGAAGTCCGTTTCTCGGGTCAACGGCGTACTGTTGGAATGCTTCCCAAACAGCAGTTGATGTGCCATGCTCACCAGTTATTCTCATTGTCAGTGCATATGCCTTCAGATGCCGCCTCCACTTGTGGTATTCCTCCAAATTATCCTCTCTCCATCCCAGCTGGGTTTTCGCCCGCGAAATCAGCTGATCCTCCTTTGTTGCGGCCCTTGACATATTCTTGTTATTGTTGAATAAGTGACTACCTAATATAGTAATACTCAAATTAGTTAATATAGTTTATCCGATATCTGATTTCTAACGTACCTTAAGTAGCTGATGAAATACCTATTGTTGTTGTCGTTGTTGTTGTTGTTGTTATTATCGTCGTCGCTGAATAAGTGACTATCTAATATAGTAATACCCAAATTAGTTGATATAGTTCGTCCGATATCTGATTTCTAACGTACCTGAACTAGCTGATGAAATATCTACTCATTCACTGACAGAAGAGGCCCTTTATATATACACAAGGCTCCATCGAAGTATTTATTATACTTAGAATCATAATTACTCTGGGTTTGGCCTTTATGACCTACTGGACTGTGCTAGTTCTTTTTTATGATCTACACGTCTGATGACCAGTTGTTTGGTATTTACTATGCTTAGAATCATAATTACTATGGGTTTGGCCTTTATGACCTACTGGACTGTGCTAGTTCTTTTTCATGACCTACACGTCTGATGACTAGTTATTTGGTATTTACTATGGTTAGAATTATAATTACTATGGTAGGGTTGGCCTTCATGAGCATGACCTGGTGGACTGTGCTAGTTCTTTTTCATGACCTATATGTCCGATGACCAGTTGTTTAGTATTTACTATGGTTAGAATTATAATTACTATGGTAGGGTTGGCCTTCATGACCATGACCTGGTAGACTGTGCTAGTTCTTTTTCATGACCTACACGTTCGATAACCAGTTGTTTGAATGGGACATAGAAAGTTCATGAATGATTCAAATACTAACCCTTTGTGAGTGGACTTATACAAACCATAAGGCACGCTCGAAATTACTATGTACATTCATGGATTGGAATCGAGACAAATTCAATATGTATTGGATGCCTGGTGAGAGTTAACAACCTCTAATTAAAGTAGAACATGAAACTAAGCCAGAAGTAGATATGTAGCGTGATGCATGGTGTGTGCTAGTCTGGGTGTGCGCATCTGTCCTCAACAGGGGTATCTAGTAGAGCATCGAAGCTAGCCGATAAGGAACCCTGACCGGTCGATTGGTGTGGCCTTCACTCCAGCCCCTTGATATCTCTCTAACGTGGTCAACGTTGGCGGCCTGAGAAATGTAGATAAAACCATGTCCGCACACGCAGTAACAGCAATTTACTCCTCATTCTTATCCACCTTCCTCTGTGCTACCAGAACAACTACTATGTATACCAATTCCAAATCAAGCAGACAAATACCAGAGGCAAGCATAACTTCAAGAAGCATAACCTCAAGGTATGAGCTTTTCATACTTAGTTACTTGCCCAATATCATTGTATGGCAGTTATCCAGCGTAATCTTGGCACATGTAATTCTGGGCTTAATGGGCTTGCCCAATTGACCTATTGTACTGGATAGATTTTGATCATATTTTCTGCTACTTGGGGACTGCACTTTTGGAAGCTACAAGGCAGCTTCACGGCTGTGGTGGTTGAAAATAGTAAAACCTTCAAAGGCAGAAAAAGATACTAAAGCAGAAAACAATTAGACCTTGTTATAAAGCTTGCAGCTAATCCTTTTAGGTGATATCCACGTCGTTTTCCATACTACCTGCAGCCGATTGCCACTTCTATGCCAATAGAGGTGCCTGCTACCTCGAGTGAAGCAACAACTGAAGAGCCTGAGGAAGAGGAAGCACCTAGCAAGGAGGCAGAGAACAAGGAGAATGAGCCTGCTCATACCCCATTGCATGAGGTTCAGATTATTCCCTACAGGAATATGGAAGATAAACAGCAGAGACTCCACCAGCAACAAAAGGCTCAGAATCGGAGACGGCGGGAAAGACAGAGGGTAGAGCGAGAAAGGCAGAGAGTAGAGCAGGAAAGACAGAGAGCCCAGATGAATGGAGAGATTGAAAATATTAGCTCAATAGAAGGGCTTCATTTCGGACCTGGCTGTTCCAATATCCATATTTCTCATATTGGTCCAATAACCATAAATCTTAGGAAATAATAAATTTATTCCTTAATATCTGCACGTTCTGTCAATCAACCTGTGAATAGTGTCAATCGACCGGTTAACAGTATCAATCAACTAGTCAACGGTATCAATCGACCGGTCAACGGTATTGGAATCCGTTTATCATACTGGTAGGTACTACCAACAAAACCAGCCTGAGAAACCTTTACATATGCCAGCATAAATGGACATGTACTAGCAATAAGCAACCTGAATTAGGCTGAATTGAGCTGGCTTTCATTCGTAGGAAACACTTGTATCGTGTTCTTACCAGACCAACCAAACTTCCAACAAACAGACTCTTCACATTTCCATTAACATGAATTCCTTCAGCCCATGTCCAATGATTGGTGCATGCCCTTTTTGCAGCCAGCCTTTTAAAACGGCTGGTAGGCTCACGATTCATTTGGAAACAAAACACCCTAATACGCGACCATCCCAACGAAAACGAGCAAACACAAACACATATGATAGTCATTTGGACGTAACACAGTCATCAACAGGCATAGCATAACCTTATGGTGGTGCATGCTACTTTTGCAATCAGGCTTTCAAATCAGCTGGCGCCCTTACGAATTATTTGGAGAAACAACATCCCAAACTCTTGCACTCCCGGAAACGAGCGAAGACCAGCACAAGCAATGAATAATAGGATGCAGAAGGCCAACCAACGGACGCAACATGATCAACTAATGACAACAACTTTCAGGATGACTTGAGACGCCTCTTCTCGGACCTTCCTGACTTTATACTCCAAAATCAGACCAAGTCGCCAGAAGAACAGCGAGAAGAAATTACCTATGATCACACTAATAATTTGGATACGGAGGATTAACAGACCGATACAGTCAATCCTACAGCAGACGCTATGTGTTTTCCGGTAGACCATGAAGCAGGCAAAGTTATTACAGTATACCCCTCAATTGTACAAAGGCAACCAATGTACAATTTCTTTCAACCCTTTCAAGATGCCCTAGATTTTAAACTTACAAGATTTCTATATGAAGTGCGTGTTCCAAAGGCTCAGATCGATGCATTCTTCAAGGATGGCTTCCTTGTGCGAAATCCAGATGTGCAAAGGTTCACAATGGATGGCAGTTTCAGGTTTTCATTCCGATCCGCTTCCACCTTGTATTAGAAGATTGACCAAATGATCACTAATCCACCATGGAAAAATGGGTTCGTAGACTTCAATCTGGCAAAAAATACAGAGTTCTGGTACCTGGACATTTTGGCGTCATTAAAGTACTTCCTGTGTCAGAAATCCTTTGCAGTACACATGTGCTGGGCCCCAGTCAGGCACTTCGACAGACATCAGGAGAGGGTTTATACAGAGATGCATACTGCATCATGGTGGTGTGATACACAGGTATGCAATTGCCCCATTGGTAATATTTAGGTACTACATTTGGCAGTGATTTGGTTATTGACTTCAGATCATAGATGACACTCCCGGTGGGCGCTATGTTAGTTCCTGTACTCTTTGCATCCGATGCCACCCACCTGACAAACCTTTCTAGTGATGGTAAGGTGTGGCCTATATATATGACCATTGGCAACATTAAGTCTACAGTTCAGAATAAACCGACATCTCATGCCTGGATACCAGTTGCCCTACTACCTCATAGTCCCAAGCGAGTGAAAAAAGTCCCTGGGTGGTCAGAGGAGAAACAGGAGCAAGAGGCTATTCAGGTTTTGCACGATCTACTTAGGTTTATCTTGTATCTGTTATCGAATGCTGTATGGAATGGGCAGAAAATAAAGTGTGCTGATGAGGTAATTAGGGAATGTCATTTCCGAGTTGCTAGCTGGCTTGCAGACCATATGGAAAATGCAACAATACATGGGATTTACGCAACCAGGTGTCCGATATGCGAATGTCCTCAGGACCAACTAGGCCAGTTTTAGGAATATCCTACGCGCAACGCTAAAAAATATCGGGAATAGGTTGACAAATCGGACGCCACAAGTCTTCATGACAAAGGAGTTAAAGCTGTCAAAAATGCACTGTGGACCCTGCAAGACGTGGTCCCCCAAGAAGTCATTTGATCGCATATCCTTCATACTATACTGTTGGGGAACCTACAACATTTGATGGAATGGATTAAAGGTTTTTTGGAAGGTAATAACAGACTCCCTACGTTCGATAATATCTGGAGTTCGCTACCTCCTTACCCTGTGTAACGTGGCGCGAGGGGCTGAGGGGCCAAGGGGTACGAACGAGGCAGAAGGCAGAAGCGAGGCAGGGGCAAGAGCAGGGCAGAGGCAGGGGGAGAGCGGGCGAGGCCGAGGACGAAGGCGGAGGTGAAGGCGAAGGCGGAGGCGGAGGCGGAGGTGAGGACGGAGGCCAAGGCAAGGCAAGGCAAAGGTGGAGTCGAAAGCGAAGGCGAGGACGAAGGCCAAGGCAAGGCAAGGCAAAGGCGGAGTCGAAGGCGAGGACGAAGGTGAGGGCGGAGGCGAGGACGAAGCCGAAGGCAAGGCAAGGCAAGGCAAAGTGCACGAGGAAGGTGCACCAGTGTGGAGAGAGAAGCAAGGTCCTGTATTGTATACAAGACATTGCATAGGGATCCAACGAGAGGGCGGAGAGAGCAAGCTATATATACAGGCTTCCTTCCTGGCCAAGGCCATCGGAAGGAATAAGGTTCCCGAGACCCCTTATCTCGGGAGCCGAGATAACAACGCTATCACCTGAGTTCGCAGGTGATGCCAGAAGGAACAATGAATAACAACAACGAGGTCAGACTAGGCTGGGAAGGGATGGTTGTGACACTATCCCCCCTTTAGGCTCGGAGCCCCAGCGACGAAAGGCACAGCGAAAGGCAGGGCGGAAAACAAACAAAACAGGCGAGTGAAACTAATAACCAATAACCCAACCCTAACGCCAGAAGCAGGTAAGACAACAACAACAATAATAACAACAACAACAACCCCGGCCATAACTCCGAATATCAAAAAACACACAAAGGGCACAATCCATGACTCTGGGCGAGTAAGGACAAGGTGGGGCATTATTTAGTGGGCCGAGGCTTCTGTGGATAACGTTGGTGGAACAGGGCGACGAAGTCCGGGGCGTTCTCCAAGTCATCAGCAGGCTGCTAGGTCGTCTCCTCGTCCCCTAGCCACTTGACCTTGTACTGTAACCACCCATATCTTGTCCGCGAGTCCAGCACGTCCTCCACCTCCCATTCCTCTTCACCTTCGACAACTACGGGAGGAGGTGGGGGGTGTTTTTGTCCTGGAAGAGGGTCCTCCGTGGCGGGTCGATGTCGGAGACATGGACAACCGGGTGGCGTTTGATGTCTCTGGGGAACCTCAGGCGGTAGGCATGAGTGCCCACAGCGGCCAACACCTCAAATGGACCCAGGAACTTGTGGTCAAGCTTGCGGGAGGGCCATTCTGTTCGGAAGTGCCGGCTGGAGAGCCATACCTTGTCGCCTGGCTGATATCTGGGGGCCAGCAACCGTGATCCATTGGCATACTCGGCTTGCCTGGCTTGCGCATATCCCAGCTCGGCTTTCAGGGTACGGTGGAGTTCAGCAATTTCAACTGCGAACTCCTTAGCTGGGGGGTGGGCTTTTTGCAGGAGCGCCAGGGCATCCACGAACCGGGGGTGCCAACCGTAGTTAGCCAGGAAAGGCGAGGTTTTGGAGGATTCCGAGAACTGGTTGTTCGTGGCAAACTCGCAGGGGGCCAGCAACGAAACCCAGTTATCCTGCTGGTAATTGACAAAGGCCCGCAGATATTGCTCCATAATGGCGTTCATCCTCTCCAATTGGCCATCAGTCTGGGGGTGATATGCTGTTGACAAATGCACTTTAATCCCTAGAAGCTCGCAGAAGGCTCTCCAAAAGTCCGAGGTGAACTGAGGGCCACGGTCGGACACAATGGATTCGTAGAGCCCGTGATACCGGAACACGTGGTTGAGGTAGAGGTTGGCCAGCTCCTGAGTAGAACAGGTATCCCGACAAGGTACGACATGCCTCATCTTTGTCAACCGGTCTACCACCATCAGAATGGCATTGAATCCTGAGTCTTCCGGCAATCCTGTCACGAAATCCATGGTCAGGTGCAGCCACGGCCGATCCGGGATATCCAGAGGTTTCAGGGTCCTGTATGGGGCGTGGCGGACCGGTTTAGCACGCTTGCAAACGTGGCAGTTCCGTATGTACCGTTCCACATCCTTCCTCTGGTCAATCCAGGTGTACTGCCTGGCCAGGAGTTCTAATGTCTTGGCTACCCCCGGGTTACCTGCCACCAGGGTATTGTGGTGTTCCTCGATCAGTTTTAGGTATAACCCTCCTTCTCCTTCTGGGATATAGAGCTGTTCCCGGTGGTACAGGAGGCCCCCCTGGACGGTACATTCGGCCAATGAGATCTTGGGGTGGCGGCGCTGGCCGGAATCCACTGCGGCGATAATCTCCTTGGCCAGGGGGTCATCCTCGTATGCCTGTCTCACCAGTTGTCGGAGATCGGCTTCCCCGGCGGCTTCCCCGGCGGCCTCAGCTTCAGCTTCCGCATCAGCCTCAGCCTCAGCTTCCGCATCAGCCTCAGCCTCAGCGAGGACATTGGCCGCCAGATCAAGGTTTTCGGGCTTCAATACCACCTGATTTTAGTATTTTAGCCTTTCATCCCCCCCCTTAGGGAGATCTCCTGATCTCCGGGTTAATGTATCAGGCTTGCCACCAGCTTTTCCGGGGCGGTACTTGATCTTAAAGTTGAACCGAGAGAGGAATTCCGACCACCTAGCCTGCCGTCGATTGAGCAGCTTGGTGGTTGTAAAATACACAAGGTTTTTGTGATCAGATAATACCTCGATATTCCCTTCAGCTGACTCCAGATGTGGCCTCCACTCCTCGAACGCCCTTACGATGGCCATCAGCTCCTTGTCGTAGATCTCGTAGTTGCACTCAGCCGGGAAGTGCTTTTTCAAGAAGAAGGCTACGGGGTGGAGGATGCCGTTATCGTCGTTCTGGGATAGGATTCCCGCGGAAACATAGTCGGAAGCATCGGTTTCGACAACACACTCCTGGTCGGGGTTGAAATGTGCCAGAATTGGTGCTGAGCAGAAGGCTTCCTTGAGGTTCTGGAAGGCAGATTGGGCTTCTGGATTCCAGTCGAAGCGCTGGTCTTTTTTGGTCAGGGCAGTAAGGGGGGCTACGATCTTTGAATATCCCAGGATAAAACGCCGGTAAAAGTTGGCGAACCCCAGGAATGCCTGGATGTCCTTGAGATTCGCCGGAGTTTCCCAGTCCTGGACAGCGGCGACCTTGGCAGGGTCCATCCTGATGCCCTCTGTAGTGATGATTAACCCCAGATACTTGACCTCCTGCACATGAAACTCGCATTTCTCGGGCTTGAGGTACAATCCGGCTTGCTCCAGCTTTTCCAACACCTGACGGACATGAATCTTGTGCTCCGCCAGGGTATCCGAATAGATCAAGATATCGTCGAGATAAGCCATGCAGAACACATCCAAGAAGTCTCGTAGAGTATCATTAATAAAGTGCTGGAAAGAGGCCGGGGCGTTAGTCAACCCAAAAGGCATAACATTATACTCAAAATGGCCATATCTTGTCCGGAAGGCGGTTTTCCACTCCTCCCCCTCGGCGATCCGCACCAGGTTGTATGCCCCCCGCAGATCCAATTTGGTGAACCATTTCGCCTTGGAGAGCCTAGCCAACGTTTCCTGGATCAGGGGCAAGGGATACCTGGTTTTGACCGTTATCTCGTTCAGGCCACGATAATCAACACACAACTGCAGAGAGCCGTCCGATTTCTTCACGAACAGCACTGGGGCACCCGCGGGCGAGGAGCTATGGCGAATGAAGCTCTTGTTGAGGTTTTCTTCCAAGTACTTCTTCAGAGCTTCCAGCTCCACCTGGGACATTCTATAGAGGGGCCCATAGGGGGGGGTTTTACCTTCTACCAGCGGAATGGTATGGTCATAAGGTCGGTGGGGTGCGAGTTTCTCTGCGGCCTTCTCCGAGAACAGGTCGATGAATTCATGGTATTCGTCCAGGACCATGGACTTCCACTCCCTCTTAGACCTTGTCTTATTAATTTCCAGGTTCACCTCATATATGGAGAGAGCATGGGCCTTCAGCTTGTGTCTTCGGGTAAGGTAAGCGAAGGCCCTTGCTCCGATAAAGCTAACATTCAGGGGTTTGAGGGGCAGTACATCAGGGGAAACAGGGGGAATAGGGGGAACAGGGGGAACAGGGGAATTGGCATCGATGTGTACAGGCAGGTGTATCGGGGGTGGCAAGGCACACAGCCTAGTAACGGTAGCCTTCGGATTCCTGCAGTGCTTTTTGCAATACTGGCTGTTGAACTGCAGGGTATAGGAGCCGAAGCTGACCGATACATCGTGCATTCTAAGCCAGGGGATTCCGAGGACAATCGGATACTTGAGCTTTGTCACAAACATTGGGAGGGCTTCGGAGTGATCCCCGACCTGGGCAGGTACGCACGCAATATCGGTGATATCCCCAGAGGAAATAGGTCGACCGTCAATGACATCCAGGACACGAGGGGTTTTAAGCTTGGACATGAGTATAGAGAATTTACTGACAAAGGCCTGGTCAATGAATGCAATTCCTGAAGCTCCGCAATCTATAAGAGCTGATGTGGTGATTGTTCTATCATTGATTTTGAGAGAGATAGATACAACAAAATGCTCGCCGAACAAGCGAGATTCGTCAACAACAGAAGAAGCGGAAGACACAGAAAATGCAGACAAAGACAGAGAGAAATGGCCTTAGACAGGTCTCTTGCTAGTGTCAGTAACTATGCAAGGGACAGGGCTTTTCCCGACTCGTCGACCACCTCGATCCTGGGCACTGGGGTGTTGGCCGGGGAAATGGCGTGGACGGCCAGGGCACGGGCTTTCCGAAGGGGACAGGCCGCAATGAAGTGGTCAGCCTTCCCACAGGCTATGCATAGCCCATTAGTGCGGCGGCGTTCCCTCTCCTCCTAAGTTAGGCGAGGCCTACCTGCCGATAAATCCATGGGTGCCGGCCCACCAGCCACGAGAGATGGATGGGCTGGCTTGTTAGTAACGGGAGTCTGGGTGCGAGTGGGAAGGGGGTTTGTGCGGGGGGCGGTAGTAGTTGCTGGAGGGGCCCTTGGATGTCCCCGAAGTGCGGCCATTTTCTGCTCGACCCCGCTGGCCTGGTCAATCAATTCTTCCAAGGTATTGACTCTGGGGAAGTAAATCAGGGCCTGCTTTAGTTCATAGGCGAGGCCTTCGTTGAACTGGTCCAGTTTCCCCTGATCATTCCAAGCAACTTCAGCCGCCAGCCGAGAGAATTCCACAACATACGTCGATAGTTCATTGTTCTTTTGTTTGAGGCTCCGCAGAGCCCGGGTAGCAGTCCCTACCGGATCTGGGTCCCCGAAAGCCCAGTCCAGGATTGCTAGCAAAGCTGGAACGTCTGCCAGGTCGACACTATTCTCTTTGATGTATGGTTGGACCTGGTCCATGGCCTTGCCCTCCAGCAAGCCATAGATGTAGGTTAGTTTGTGCTAAGTGGTCGGGAACTTTGCGGCGTCTCCATTGAGCTTGAGATTGATCGAGTTCTTCCAGGCCTTAAGCCTAGCTGGATTGCCGTTGAATTTGGGGGGTGCTGAGAGGTCCTGGGTCTTCTGGGTCTTGGGGGCGGGGTCTGTTGCGGCGGCTGTTGCGGCGCCAAGGTTGCGAGACATCTCGCGAATGGTTATCCTGTCTTCTGCGGCGTCCTCCCGAAGGATGGTGATCTCATTCCTGGCAGCCTGCAGCTGGTTTGGAGCCTGGGTGAGCTGGTTTTGAGCCTGGGTGAGCTCATTGCACTGCTCGCTGGCCAGGTTATCGGTGGCGAGAAAGATATCGATGATTTGGCGGCGGTATGTGATGAGGTCGCTGGGTTCGGAGGGGATTGGCAGGGCTCGCCAGGCTTGAAACCTAGCCCCTGAAGCTTGGGTATTATCGTTGAGGTTCATGATGTTCGTACTGGTTGGTCAGGGTAGATCCAACGTAGTGTAACGTGGCGTGAGGGGCTGAGGGGCCAAGGGGTACGAACGAGGCAGAAGGCAGAAGCGAGGCAGGGGCAAGAGCAGGGCAGAGGCAGGGGGAGAGCCGGCGAGGCCGAGGACGAAGGCGGAGGTGAAGGCGAAGGCGGAGGCGGAGGCGGAGGTGAGAACAGACGCCAAGGCAAGGCAAGGCAAAGGCGGAGTCGAAGGCGAAGGCGAGGACGAAGGCCAAGGCAAGACAAAACAAAGGCGGAGTCGAAGGCGAGGATGAATGCGAGGGTGGAGGCGAGGATGAAGCCGAAGGCAAGGCAAGGTAAGGCAAGGTGCACGAGGAAGGTGTACCAGCGTGGAGAGAGAAGCAAGGTCCTGTATTGTATACAAGACGTTGGATAGGGATCCAACGAGAGGGCGGAGAGAGCAAGCTATATATACAGGCTTCCTTCCTGGCCAAGGCCATCAGAAGGAATAAGGTTCCCGAGACCCCTTATCTCGGGAGCCGAGATAACAACGCTATCACCTGAGTTTGCAGGTGATGCCAGAAGGAACCATGAATAACAACAACGAGGTCAGACTAGGCTGGGAAGGGACGGTTATGACACCCTGGCAATCACGTTCCGCGAAGATCGTATAGGCTTTTGAGTCAACTCTTTGGCAAGGAAATGTGATCAATTCTAAGAGTAATTTTGGGGGTTTTCACGGCTTCTCTACACCACAAGACGGACACACCGCATCCCACAGGTACCCAAGAGTAAGATTTCAAGAAAGCAATCACTTGTGTGTGGTACTTGACTGATTTTGCACCCCTCTCCAGATATCGAAGTCATACCAACAGCACTATAGAATATATGCGGGAATATTTGAAATACTTCCATACTATGAAGGATGTTTTTTTATGATATCGAGCTAGCAAAACAGCAAAGGCCAGAGTGGATGAGGTGTCCAAACAGCTAACGGAATAGAATCGGAGTCGCAACCTCGAGCCGGATGCAAACAGACGCACAGTGGCGCAAAAGGCTCATCGTGTGGCAGAAGATAGGGAGGAACATGCATACTTAGTGAATCAGGTTCTGGTGGAGGATTCATACTTTAATTTTCCAAAAATTCATCAAATAATGCACTGGGCTGACCAAATCTCCCACTATGGCACCTTGCCCCAATTTTCAACTGAGATTTGCGAGACTTCGTATAAGAAATTGAAGGACGCATAACGTCGGAGTAATCACGTTGACAGCATCCCGCAAGTAATCAAGGGTTATAGCCGATATTATAACTTTGCCATGAGGGAATTAGAAATGGCCGCATGGGCAGAGGCGAGTGCAGCAATTCACGGGAGGTTAAAAGACGTCGTGCGTCCGAAACGAAGAGGCATGGAGCTAATTGTAGAAGATCAAAAGCAAATTTTTATGACACTACAAGGCAAGCGTTGGGTCAAGATAATGAAGAATCTGTTAAGTATAGTGGATGAGTTCTTGATTCTAGAAATTGGGAAGCATTTACGTCAGTTTTTTGAAGACAATATGTGTGCAATGGCAGATTACCCACCATCGGACACAGAGAGGATTTTGTTGAATGCAGAGGTGCAAGTGTACAATACAGTTGAAATTCCAGTACCAGATCAGGATGTGGACGACAATAACTATTATCAACTGCAGCATGTACGTGCAATAGGCGGGAGAAGTTGGCGTGGAAAGGAGACACGGAACGATGTGGTTTAGGGATATATTGAGTCTATGAGACTAAGGCTAGTATCTGTTGCAGAAACTGTGAAGAGTTACAATGGTCGGATGGTAGAGTTTTTGAATGTATTATTTACAGTGCGGGGAACTAACAATGAGTGGTATAAATTGGCACATGTTACGCTGCTAGACTGGGTAGGGAATCCGACACCACACGGCCCAGAAGGGATGTCCTACATCCAGGAATTTAAATGAGGTGGAGGACAGACGATTGTATGGTTGCGTTCAATTGAAGGAGCTACACATTTAATACCAGTGGAGCCAGAATGGAAGTGGATAGTAAATAATAGAGTAGATTACAATGTATGGAATGAGATGAATAATGGCTAGAGTAGATATTTGTATATAGATTTGGCTAGGGAATAGAATGTGTAAAATAGAACACAAAGTACATGTGACCAGCCAGACAGGCATGAGTACTTGGTGAATAGCAGGTACAATGTCATAAGCAGACAGAAGGGGTGTGCGTTGGCAACAAGGATCTAGTATTTCAAGAGGAAATTTGATGTGAGTTGGGAGAAAACGGATGCGATGGGGTTGCCAAGGCCAAAAAGAGGAATGAGAACTAGTTGGTATTGGCAATGCAGGCAACGTACATAAGACAAAATTACATTGCAATGCCCGGTGAAGCATTATAACATAAGAAAATTTTTGCTGATGGAGGGTGGAGGCCATAGCCAGATGGTAGCTAGAGTAATCTAGATAAAGTCTGCATGTCCAACCTGCTCCTTCAATAAAAATAGCAATTACTCCTCATCCTCACTATCTCGCACACAAAACAACACTATACACACTATACAGAACAAAACTATATACACTATATATACTATGCATACCAATTCGATGAGAGAAATGGGAGAGCAAAGCATGGCCTCAAGGTATGAACTTTTCATATTTAGTTTCTTGCCCAATATCATTATTTGGCAGTTATCCACGAAATCTTGGTACGTGCAATCAAGACTTAATGGGCTTGCCCAATTGACCTGTCGTACTGGATAGATTTCGATCATATTTTCATTGCTCCCTGGGGACAGAGCTTTTGGAAGCCATAGGCAACTGCACATGCTAAAAGCACCGTAGCTTGTAGTGGTGGAAAATGGTTAAGCCTCCAGTGGACAGAAAAAAGATTACGGAAAACAAACAGACCTTGTTATAAGCTTGATGCTAATCCGAACTTTACAATAGTGATATTAGGAGCCAATATCTACTATGCTACTATTGTCATAGGCAAATAGAAGTGCCTACCACCCCGAGTGAAGCAGTGATGGAAGTCAGGGACGATGAAGACAATTTTGTTCCTAGCGAGTAGGTGGGGAACAAGAAAAATGACAAGTCCGTCCCATGTACCCAATATCAACTTTCCCAATTTATTCAACCTCCTTCTCACTTCTAAGACCCTTCAATGACCTTAGACTCCCCCACTTCTGGTTGCCTCCCAGGAAATCCCAATTCTCCATTGCAGGTAGTAAGTCATTTGCCTGATTAAGATGAGGTCATCATTCTGCGAAGGACAAAGACTATGAACTCTAAACAGTAGCTCCACCAGCAATAAAGGGCTCATGATCGAATTCAGCAGGAAAGACAGAGGGCAGCTGGGAATAAAGAGCCTCAAAATATCAGCTCAATGGACTCCACAGGGTATCTTATCGGGCCTGGGTCTTCAAACATCCATATTGCCCATATTGGCCCCATAACCATAAATCTTTGGAAGTAATAAATCTGGTTCATGATACATGCATATTATTTGTTGGGTTAATGATGTGTGCATATTATTAGTCTGGTTCCTGATGTATGCATATTGTTTGGAATACACTATGCGTGTAGTTACACTACTCGTTGATTAATAATACGAATGCTAGCATACAAAGAATGAATAAATGCCTTTGTCCACTTTATCTTTGTTCACTTTAACTCACCTTAAATTGTAAGAATATTATCTATTTCTCAGACCAAACATTTCAACCTATATATAAGTTGCACTTACGATAATTAAGTGGTATATGCTTAAAGCTCTGTAACTGGAGACAAGACTCGAGTGAATGATACTGACAGAAACATCACAGATATTTTAACCCATATAAGTTGGACTTAGAATATTCAAAGGTTGAGTTGGGTCATGAGAGTAGTCACGCAGGTCAATTTGGCAAGCTTGAAGTAGAATGATAGTGTATTTCGCTGAATTATAGAAGTCTCATACTGCGTCCAGGATAATACCTACTATTGCATATTACTAGTATTGGCTAGAAGGTTTCATTTCAGCAGGTATGTACTACAAGATCATGCATGATCCAAACGGATGCTCCAGGGTTATGTCACGGATGGTATCATGGACTGGAGACCCCAAGTCCACAGATCTGACAAGAAAGCGTGTAGCTAACAAATCATCTGAGACTACCACAGTAAGGAATCACAATGGTAGTCCCCGTGCAGAAAAAGAAGGCGCCATTCAAAAGGAACACAAGATCCGAGAATCCAAAACCAGACAAACACAAGCAGAGAAAGACATCCCCGACAACTGCAGCCGTGCCTAACCCAATCACCTCTGACCTAGCCGCCTCTGAGGCAGCCGCGCCTGGCCCAGCCCCAGTTACACTAGTAAACCCATATGAGAAGTATGCAGACTTTCCTTGAGGCTCGAAAGAACTCGACCCAGATATAGAGTTTAGTAGAGGTCAGAAAGTTTGGGGAATATCAACCAATTCACATACTAGCAAAATTCTGGAAAGTCAGAAAAGATTACTGGGTCCTCTTTTAGCTATCGAACGAGCCAAGGACTAGAAGGGTCAAAAAGTTAATAGGGCTCTCAAAGTAGGTGGGGCGGAGAGTGAGCATGCAACTGTTACTAGTACACCAATCGGGACAAAGAGGAATGAGCTCAGTGATGTGCAACACGGCAAGTTCAAACGACTTGTCCAAAAGACTTAGGAGGTGATGTTAGTTCTGAAGAAGGCATATATTTTACATCACTGGTATGGGCTCTCCCAAGTACAGCAGAGGTTTTATCTTGAGCTAGGTGAAGATGATAATATACCTGTATATACAATTCCAGAGGGTGATTTGGAAGAAATGGCAACAAAGCTAGTAAATGAGTTTAGCGTTATTATTAGTGTTGAGCCAATTTCATGCTAAGCATATACATGGTTCGAGGCCCCAGTTGATCCGCCACATGCACAGGACGATGCGATTGCAATAGCTAATCGCATCATACAAGAAATGGAAATAGCCGAAGGGGGTGCGGAAGATTGTTTAAGTGATGTACTTGAGGATATTGAACTCGTAAGATTGTAATGAATGATACTAGACAGTAGTTATTCGATACCGTTTATACAATCTATATCCCCTTGGGGACGGATGTTTGTGTATGCCGGTTCTACTGAGGGATTGCCTCAGAAGAGTAGGTTAAGTACTAAGAGGGGTATTCCGTAAGAAACAATAATATAACAGGTATAATCTTCGTTTGTAATTATACTATCTATCTGATCGATACTGTTCGGGTTGTCTGAAGACTGATGGATTCCAGAGGGAATCCAGCGGCCTTTATATAGCTGTTCAGAGACCCTAATGACTAAAGAAATATATAATGATGGTTAGCATACCTCTAGAGGAGGGGCTGCCATATAGGGGGGTGTGGAGCCTAAGAGGGTGTCCACGAAATGGCAAGTTCCATGGAATTTACCGTGGCAAATTCCATGGCAGTTGAACTACCGAATCTGGCAGTTGCTGAAGGTGGACGAAGGCTAGCCCTTCGACCATGAATGCTAGTTACATAATAATGCAATAAATATAGAAAATACAAGATATGAAATATGAGACAATAAGCTTCCTTATTACACTTCCCTACTTAGAAGGATTTACTATATTTATAGTTTATTCTTTTGCCATTCTCGCTTCCATTCTTGCCAGAACTTTATGTATTTTAAGTATGTTGGTGTTGGTATGTATTTTGATAGGGTTCGTCTAATTCAGGACTCGATCTCTTTCTTGTTGTATGAGAGCTCAAGTTTCATCTCTAGTACGAGGTCCTTATCTTCCTCTAGTTGTCCAACATCTCTTAAATATATTCTCTAAGCTTCCGGTTGTCCAAAAGTCTTGGAGAATCTCCTGAATGATATCCTTGGCGCTAACCCAATAATTATGCTTAGGAGAGTAGCCGAGCTATCTAACCTTATATTGATGTTCCCTAGTACATGGTGCCGTTCTGAATTCTAATACTTTCTCTACTTCATAATGATCATCTTTTACAGGTCCAGGTACTCTGGATTGTCTGTTTGGAAATTTAGATGGATCATTGTTTCGATAAAGTTTCAGCTTGCTGATGTGGAAAGTATTATATATGAGATTAAGATTTGGTTGACTTGATAGATTGAGGCTATAGTTGTTTCGTTTCCAATTAGTTGATATAATAGAAAAGGGATCTAGCCATCATGCCTTGAGTTTGTTTGAGACGTTCGATAGGTTGATATTTTCTGAGGATAACATGACTTGTGGACCAACCTTAAATTTAGTCAACATTGGTGCTTGTTTATTAGCTTGAGATGCTTGAGTTTTATTGGCGTCATAGAGATTTTGAGATGTATTAGTATGACGTTCGTTTGCTGATTTATAAGCGTTGATAGGATATGGTAATATCGATACTCCATAGTATGCATTAAATCCTAATAGTGTAAGGAAAGCACTATTTTTCCTAGCAACATTATACCTAGAGTTGAGTTTCAACTGTATCTCTGGTACTTTCTGTAGCCAGTCAAATCCTTCGATTTTATATGCTCTTCCTACTTGCAAGATTTCCTTGTTAACGATTTCAGATTGTCCGTCTGCATGAGGGTGGTATACAGTAGACAGTTCCAATTTGATTCCTTTATTCCTTACCTAATTCTTAAAATGAGTTGATATAAAAAGAATGTCGTGATCAAAAACAATACAAAAAAGATATCCCATAATCGAGACTACATGAGTCTCAAATGTAGCAGTACATTGTTCTGCTATGAAATTGTCTGAAACAGGAATAAGAAATTTAAATCCTGATTATCTATCGACAATCGTCCAAAGTTAAGAAATACAAATAATATAATCTTCTTCAACAGGAATATTCGGATATAGGATAGAACACTTAGTAAAAACAGGTACTAACTTAAGAAAATCCATTGATATATCCGTCCATGACCTCTCTAGTATATGTAAAGGCGTTACTTGCCCGAGAGGTGCTTTGTTGGAATACTTCGTCCATTGACAAGTATCACAACTGCCGACATAGTCCTTAACCACTTCTGCAAAGGACTGATATTGATATCGGTCAGTAAGGTATCTCATGGTTTTTTCAATTCCACCATGAGCTATTGCTTCATGTGCTTCATTTATCACTAGTTCGAGATAGTTTTTATCATCGATATTGAAAGTACTCGATAAGACTAATCTCTATTGTCCCTGTAGTATGTTCTTGATATACAAAAATCCATCTCTTTTCCTATGATCCTTCCGCTATACTGTTGAATCATAGTGTTCCTTCCAGATTGGATATACCTTCATACACACTTAGTATACTACCTTCATTCCCTCTCTCTGGTCCAACCATTGAATGATAAAGTAGTCCTTGTCGTCTTCCCAACCATTGGTGATGTCCTTGTCATCAATGAGCTTGTTGAGAGTTGGCTTAATACGATGGTTAAAGTCATAGATAGTAGGCTTCTTCTTTTCACAGGTGGCAGCATTGTGTCCTGGGAGTTTACAAAAATCATAGTATTGCCTGGGACCTTTGTATTTTGGCATAGGAATAAGAATTAGTCATTCCTCGATTGCTACTCGCTTTTGGGAATAACTGGTAACTACTGCCATTTCGATCTGGATTGCATTGCTGCCACTTGCTACTGGAGGTTGTGGAGGATTTCACGGTTGCTGCGGTGCGATTGGTGTATTTTTTAGAGCTTCCTCTATTTGGCGGTAAGTTATTACCCCATTGGATATTTGGAAAAGCTCGACTGGTGTAGGTTGAGGAGGAGATGGAGGTGGTCCTACTATAGCACCTTTGGACTCTAGTTTTTTGCTTCGCTGTTTAACTATAGTCCTGAGGTGTTCCTTCCTCTTTATAAGAACTGTATCCAAGAAGATACAGGTCAAGCTGCCATGTCCCTCTTCTCCGTAAATAGCACATTTGGTAATAGAAAAATATCTATTACTCATCTGGTGAGAACTTCCATGTGCTGGACAATAGTAGTCTTTACAGTAGGACCAGTGTTCCTTGCAACGTTTTAGATAGTACTCGAGAGCAGCATCTAATCTGAATGCTGTTTCGATTTCGATTTCGTGGGTAGCGATATCTGGTGTCCATGCCTCCACTTTTGCTTTCCCCTTGGATATTTCTTCGAGTTGTTTCTTAGTAAGAGAAACAAATCTAAGTCCAAGAACTGTTAGAAGCTTGTGTTCTGGTTTAGGTATATGATTATACCCTTCAAATATCTCTTCAGGAATTTCTGTGAGGGCCTCTTCTTCCGAAGAAGAGTCCTCATCCTTCACAATGTCATAATCGGTATCCTCGATTTCTATCTGGTCCTTATCATCGAGGTAGAGACAAGAGTAGTAGTGTCCTGCCACTTCCGCTCTTCCACGACACTTGTTGTAGTCGCAGTCAATATGCTTGAAATTGATAGCTCCGTGAGAAACCATTTTCTCTGGAATAATAAGCTTTTCTTGTGGAGTAACTTTCCGAGAGGTAGTTATAATATTGGTATAAATATACAGAGGATAGGTAATGTTGGGAGAATCGATATTGGTGGAGATATAATCATCCTCAGTATTGGGAATATCCTGATATTTATACTTTCTGGATAGAGCATCTGCTATCAAATTTTCCTTTTCTGTAGTATGCTAGATAGTACAGTCAAACTCCATTAGATAATCTTGCCATCGCCTAAGCTTCTGGCCAGACGGTGCTTGAGTGTGGAATGTAACTAATGGTTTGTGATCAGTAAAGATTGTAAATTTGTGACCTCTTAGTTGAGCCTTAAAAAATTTTAATGAGTCAATAATTGCCAACAATTCCTTTTGGAAGACAGGATAATTTAACTGAGCTAGATTAAATTTTCGAGATTAGAAACAAGATGGTCTAATTTGATTTAATAGTCCTTGGCTGATCCAGGATCCCAATCCTACATCACGTGTATCACAAACTAAATATTTTAGATCAGTAGACTCATTATTCCAGGGTTTTAAAACATGTGGGGAATTCACGAGTTCTTTTAGTTTTTCAAACGCTGTATTATGAGTGTCTGTCCATTCCAATTTCTTCGTTTCTCCCTGTAGTTCTGACAATGTACTTGCATATAAAGCTAGATCTGGAATAAAGCCACTCAGATAATTGACAATTCCTAGAAAACCTCTTAAATCCCGTTTTCTCTTTGGAGTTGGAAATGTCAATATCGTGGTTCTTTTCTTTGGATCTGTATAAAGTTCCTCTGCAGTCAGTACATGGCCTAGAATCTCCAATTTTGGTGTGAAAAATTAGTACTTGGTTTCTTTGAGATAGAACTTCTCATCCTGTAGATGCTGTAGAACCTTCTTGGGAACTTCTACGTGTTCCTTATATGTCTTAGTAAAGACTATGATATCATTAATATAAATTTTTATATCTTTATAAATCATATCTTTGAATATTTCATTCATAACTCTAACTATAGTAGCTGGTGCATTCTGGTCTCCCTATTGCATAACTTTACTTCTGTAGTATCCTCGGTGAGTTAGGAAAGTAGAATGCTTCTCTGATTCTTCATCATTTTTGATGTTAAAAAATCCGTCTGCTAAATCTATTTTTGACCAACATCAGTAAGAAAAAATTGGCATCTGGACGCCAGACCAAAATCTGGTGCGTCCTATGTGCCCTGTATATCCGGACGCCCCCCGCACTCCCAACATAATCCAGATGCCACTAGTGCACTCTAGAGGGCGCAAAAGTATTCTGACATCCTATTTGGCCACATATGCATTCATACATTCGCCTACAATATATATACGCAGTGAATGCATGAGTTCCTACAATATATATATAAGCCACGAATGTATGAGTTCCTACAATATATATATAAGGCGCAGATACATGTGTCCCTACAATATATATATAAGCCGCGAATGCATGAGTTCCTATAACATATATATAAACTGCGAATGCATAAGTTCCTACAATATATATATAAGGCGTGGATACGTGAGTCCCTACAATATATATATAAGGCACGAATATATGAGTTCCTACAATATGTATATGCTGTGCATGCATGAGTTCTGTACATATCGCAGTGCTACAATTTCCCAATAAGACTATTACCAGCCTAGGCAGCCCTTGCAGCAGTGGGCGGAGCACAGGACTAGTGGGCGAGGCTGGTCATGCCACTTTTCACGCTATCTGCTATCTCATTGTCTTCGGAAAGTCTATATCATCAGCCTTGGTAATTAGCCTTAGCAACTATGGTTTTCCTGTATATATACTTCACTGCCCCACACCTTTTCCCTTTGACTTGTATGACTTCCCAGGTATATTCCAGCATGTATTAGAACAGGTATTAGAGTGAGTATTGGAGCGAGTATTAGAGCGAGTATTACTAATGAACGAGTATTAGAGAGAGTATTAGAGTGAGTATTTAGTAAGTATTAGAGTAAGTATTAGAGTGAGTATTAGAGTGGGTATTAGAGCGAGTATTAGAGCGAGTATTGGAGCGAGTATTGGAGCCGGTATTGGAGCGAGTTTTGGAGCGAAGTAGTATTAGCATATATATATTCCACATATATATCTCTTTCTCTAGTCTAGTTGTTTTATGTATATAATTTCCGAATACAAGTCAGACTCCACTATGTGTATATTCAGGGTGCAATTGTGCGTATATTGAGAGGCGGCTATTCTAAGGCGGCTATTCTCTAGCTGTGTACTATGGGCGGAAGGTATAAAACTGAGATTATCTGCAATGCATGTGCACTGAACAGAGATATCAGGGGCGTGAACTAAATTAGTGTTGCATCCCAGGCATAGGCCATATTTACCATTGCATCTCAGGCATTGGTGATATTAACCGTTGTGTCCCGGCATGGCCGACATTAGCGTTGTGTCCCAGAGGTACGCGTATGAGCAATGGCATCCTTGAGAAGGACTCCCGGGAGTCTTTCTCAGGGACCCTAATTTGCGTCCTGTGCATTATATACGTCAGACGCATGGGATGCAAATATTTTTCTTGCTGATGAAAAGGATTTCTCCGCTACTAGTTCAATAAATTCATTTATATCAGGTAGGGGTGTATGGTCAGATACCACTACTAGATTCTGGTCTCGATAGTCATTGATAAATCTGGCTTCTTCTGGTTTATCTCTTTTGGGTATAGTAAACATAACTACTGCATTGGTATCATTCTCGACTCGGTAGATTCATCCTGTTTTCTCTTCCTCAGTGGTTTTATTATTAATTTGCTGTGTAAATTGATGTCCTAATGGTCTCCATTTCGGTAACTATATAGCTCCAGGTTTAGGTCTGATGGTGTAGTTAACCTTCCTTAAGGGCGGTAAATCCCATAGTATTTCCTTTGGAAATAATTTGGGAAATTCTGTTACTAGAATAAATTGCTTCTCTATGGATGAAACGGCTAATAAAAAGCCCCTTTCATTATCAGTATCTTCCGCATCACTGATGTTCTCCCAATTTTTAGGTTCACTATGATCTGTAACTGATTTATATGATACTTCTAAGTATGCTGATCTTATCCCATATTCCATGGCACTGGATTTCTTCCATGTGCTCAATGCAAACGTAGGAATATCTTCCGGTTGGATAGTAACTGGTTCTTGGTGCACAGGAATAATAGCGCGGACCTTGGAAAGAGCTGGCTCTCCCTATATCATGTCCCATTTTGATAAATGCATTACATAGAAGGTACGTTCTTCTATATATCCTATCCAATCTCATATTATTGTACATGATTTTTCAATGGTTGCTTTGGAGCCTTTGATAGCTATACCCAAAGATACCTTCTTAATATTCTTAGTAGGAATATTGTACAAGTGTACAAACTGAGAATTGATTAGGTCTCCTCCCTTCATTTAGAGGTCTACCAATGCTAGAGCGGGGTATCCATTTGCTCTAACAAAAACTTTATTGTAGTCCAGGGTCTGGGCTGACAAAGATCATTCCTTGATTTTATCCTTACTGATTTTCGATGCAGGTAGGCTTAAATCCTATGCCGCACTACCCATGGGTACTTTATTTTGACGCTTCCTGCAATCCTTGTCGGAATGACTAGGGTTCCAACACTATAAATATTTTTTATCCCTAATCAGTTGTATTTTCGTTTTCTGATCCAATTTCTTGGTGATGGTGTCCCAATCTGAATCCTTATGCTTTTTGTTATTGCTTTTGTTAACAGACTTGTTGCTGGGATTAAAACCTGATTTTTGTCAATTATAATCCTGGTGAGGATTTCTATCCTTATTGAATGGTTTTTGACGTTGCTTTTGTGATCCACTTGGTATGTGTGGTGGGGCAATATCTTTCTTTGACACTTCATATGACTCTGCTTGGTGTACTGGCTGATCATATATCCAATCCTCTTTAATTAGAGGAATTAGAGTAGCTAACATATATGCAGGTAAATGACTGAGAAACTTCCTTCCATCAGCAAGAATAATATTTGCGTCCTGTGCGTCAGGACACACAGGACGCACAGGACGCTCGGGACGAAAACTCTAAATCAGGACGTCAACGCTTTTGCAGTTGCGTCAGGACGCAGTTGAACTTTGCTCCACCCCCTGGGACGTAAGACTAGCGCGTGGCAGGGTTGCCTGTGTCTGCAACGCGTGCCTTAAACAACCTTTATCTAGACGTACTTGGCAGAGACTCCCGTGCCTGCAATGCAAGCCTAACATATGACTTTGTCCCGACGAACTTCGTGGGTAAACTCTCGCCCCTGATGTCTATGCTAGGTGTACTTTCCTCCGCGATGGTATTGTCTATTGGAAGAGTATCTGTAACGCTGTCGTGCTCAAGACCTTCGTAACCAACGCTATACATTCGTTGCGCAATGATACATGCATCCCAAACTCCATATGTTTTTTGACTACCCTTCCCAAACGTTGTCGCAAAAGCCAGCTGCTCCTGAACTTTAGCCTGCTGAGACCTCTCGTCACTAACGCTGGGTTCCCCATATATTTCATCGGGAATGCGGTAGTACACAGCGGGTGTATCAGGGAAGTGTATCACCCATTGTAATTGGATTACGATCATATCTTCGAGGTAGCTAATGAATGCACAAAAAAAACCCCCTATGCAAAAAGCCATAAAAAACCCATACAAAGAAAATTCATAGCAACAAAAAACAAAAACCCATGCAAAAAGCCTAAAAAACCCCATCCAATAGCCACAAAAAAGAAAAACGTATGCAAAAAGCCATAAAAAACCTATACAAAGAAAATTTATAGCAACAAAAAGGAAACCCAGACGCGGATGTATTAGCTCTTAGGGTATCATATAGGGGGGCTTATGCATCAAGATCTTCATCATGATTGGTCTGCTCTTCGTTGGTGTGTTCATCTTCAGAGGCTTCCTGATCGGATGAAGAGTTAGCTTCCACATGCGAATTACAGTTAGTCATGTCTGTATAGTTATGGGAATAGAAGGACGTAAAACTTACTTAGGCAATGGTTTTCATCCTGGTCTTGGTCACGCCGGGGCTGTAAGGCATCGGGAAGGCGTGGCCGTGCATCCCGAGTTGCTTATTGTGCCTGGAATAGTTCCTTTTTGAGCTCAGCTTCAAAGGCCGAGGCATCATTGATTTGTAGGGGTTCTTTGGATTCGAGCAATCCCGATTTTTGTGAATCCGCCAGACGTGCGCATAAATCTGCCTTTATGGCAGCCAATAGGAGTTTGCGCACATTGCTTGGGTAGGCATTCCAGGTAGCTAAAAACCGTTTATATGTCGCTATAGCCGTCAGAAAGTGACCTTCCCACGTCGAATTAGAAATACTTACAAACAGTCGTCGCATATTTGAAATCCGCGTTTTTTGCAGGTTTAACATACACGCCTGTGCTCCATGTCTTGAGACAATGACACATTGCATAGGCCACCAGGCAAATGAATACTTCATTGATAGAATCAAAGAAGCTTGGATTGAAGTTCCTCCACATCTTGACAGATGCAAAATATTTGCGGAAAATGACTTCCGTGATCTCGCTCGCTCTGAAATGCCTTTGGTGGTTCTGTATGAGTATTAGACATGTCTGACTCCCGACGCAGGAAGGAAGGTTTACTTCTCGGCTATCTGAGCGGCAAATGAACCGATCCTGAAATAACAGGTCGGTGATTTGTTCAGCAATCTCGTGTTGTGAGAGCTGATTCAACACGAACACCTCAATAATGCTGTGTTTACATGCGTAAACCAGATGTGAGCGAGTTTGAGAATGGATGCTATGTAGCTATGATAGTTGAGATTAACATCCAACGTCACACATAGGGAATGTCACATACATGTGTGTTTGCCATTTTTGTGCATGGCAGTGCTCGCTCGGTTTCCTCTTGTGCTTTGTGCCAGCTAATGGATAACAAATACTCAAAGTCCTCTGCATTCATCATAGGATTGCCAAACAAGGTGTAGTAGTACACATGAGAGACCGCACGATTGGTAAGTTCTCTATATTGTTCTGGTAGTGTGCAGAAAGACCTAGACCTTGGCACGACGCGAGACAGCTTTTGGACTATGAGGTCCAGCTCGTCCGGCTATGGGCTATGAGTTTCTGAGTCAAAAGTGAATGGATCACTTGATGCAGGTCCCACACTGGACTGAGTTTGAATACGCTGCCTTGCTCTGGCAGTAGAGACCGGTATTGGCGAGGACTATATACATTATGGTTAGCCACTGATTTAGATATTGCCATGGTACTTACTGGCTGCCTGGAACTTGGTATTGGAGCTCTGATAGTAGAGACCGGCGTTGGGGAGGACTATATACATTATGGTTAGCCACTGATTTAGATGTAGCCATGGTACTTACTGGCTGCCTGGAACTTGGTATTGGAGCTCTGATAGTAGAGACCGGCGTTGGGGAGGACTATATACATTATGGTTAGCCACTGATTTAGATGTAGCCATGGTACTTACTGGCTGCCTGGAACTTGGTATTAGAGCACCATATTCGATGCGTATTTTTCTGGCGGGGCGTATTCCATCCGACGCCGCACGTCGTTTCGAGGACAGGGCTAAATGAGGAGGCTGTAGCACAGTGTCCTCATCTTCCTCGCCTTCGTCCTCCTCCTGGAATGGGGGGGACGTAACTGTTGGTCATTTTTGGACGCCTTGGGAGCGTCTAGACATATTTTGTGATAGTAGGGAACTGGGTTATTGAGGGTTGAAGGAGGATGAGTCTGAGAAGTCATAACCCCTCTGGGAGGTGAGTAAGGCCAACTCAGCAGACTAGAGACCTTTGACCTAGTGACCTGCATTCAATCGCAGAAATCCGACTTCTATTGTCTTCTATCTTCTATCTTGAAGCCAATATCCAACCCTATCTAGAAAAACACCTGATAAGAAGATACAACCAGAACGATAATAAGACTAAATCTGAATAACCCAAAACGCACTTGACTAACCCTTAAAAAACCCAACTAACCCGACTAACACTAGACTAACACCCGACTAATCAAACTAATACCCGACGTACAAAGTCATCGAAACTATATATAGAATACTTCGCCAGATATTAGCGTTACTCGAGGATGAGCCTCAATCCGATAGATCCTCACCTGATCCATCCCAAACAGACTACCTAAATCCCAAGCAGACTACCCTAATCCTCACTGCCCCCATTAGCCCCTGCTGGGTCGGTTAGCGCGCCGAGCTCCTGGCCTCGGAATCGCTGGCATTCCTGCAGCGGGGTTTGCAGCCATGTTCTGAGGTGGGGGGGGAGGTGGAGGTGGAGGTGGAGGTGGAGCAGGAGGTGCAGCAGGAGCAGGATCAGGGGCCGGGGCATGCTGACTATTCAGTGTCTCCCAATGGTATTGGGCAGCGTTTAACCCACGAACTTTGCTTACTACTTGACCGATACCAAGGTGTCAGTTCAATTGAGTTGCCCGACGCCCAATAGGGATGACCTGACGCGCTTTAACTAGTTGAGGACCCGTAGTAGGCTTCGGCTTTTTCAGCCAGTCAATGTAGCAATAGCCCTCATTGTCTGAATCGATGATCCCTACATTCGGAAACAGGTGCTGGTGCTCAGCCTTTACTGCGATTTGGGTATCCTGCTGGCGTTTGATTCTTACGCGTAGTTCATACTTTCGTTCTTCGAAAGTATGGTCTCTTATAGGCATATGTCGGCGACCAACACCAGTAGCATTCCGCACAATGGCAGTGGAATCCTTAGCATAGTCGTTGTATTCGGTCGGAGGGGCGAATTTCTCGAGTTCGAAGTAAGCTGCTCCGGGCGGGGGTGTATTGGCTCTAGGTGGTAACGTATGCAGAATTACCAACAGGCGTACTGGGTTGGCCTTTGTCATTCGGAAAAACCCTCTCACCTCCGCGTCGGAATGCAGGCTTATATAGTCGGCAGGAAATGTGAGGTTAGGAGGGGTAGGATCTTCGAGCGCACCAATGATTTCACGAACCTTCCTGCCAGCAGGAACATAAGCCTTAACCATGTCCTAAATCCCGTTCAGAGTCATTAGGCGAATCTCCGCAATGTTCCTCCTCGCACGTTCATCCCAAATCCAGCCATTAACATCCCTATGAGCGCCCACATCAGGATCACCAACCCAGAATAACACGGCTATTGGCTTGTTTTCGCCGTCAGGTACTTCATCATCGCCGTCGGAAACTACATCCGTGTGTGCTCTTTTTCGCGTGCGCTTGATAGCCAGGTTCTTAGCGGTCTCAGAGCACTTTTTGAGGCAATCTTGGAGCAGTGCCTCTAACGCCTTGTTGTGGAAATCAGAGCCCGACGCCAGTCGATCTCTGATGGTCGGTCTGAATTCAGTCAGGCCGCGGGCGGTAATCACTAGTGCATCTTTCTCTGCTTGACTAGCTGCTCCCCAAGTGCGAATAGAATGTCGAGCACAATACTCCTTGACAGCATTGTGCCATGAGGTGTAGTCGGCGTCTCTAGTATCCCAGCCTAAATCTGCCTTAGAGTTCTGGATTAGGTTCTTCGGTGTGACCATGTTAGCTACTTAACGTGAATCTGGTTTAGTCTATGTTAGCCTCAGTACGTCGGGTAAGCGATAAGCTCGTCCGGTTGGTGTTCCGGTAAATAGAGGATTACCGTATCGGGAAATTTTCTCTGATAAACAATATCTTCGTCTTTCCGTTCTCTGTCGGTGAAGCGAAGCAGTACGTAGAATATGAATGATGTTCTAACTACTACTACAAGACGCGGTACGCCGGGTCCTTTATATCTCAACGGAAGGCCTTTCTTTGGCCTTCCGAAAGAATGGCCTTCCGAAAGAAAGGCCTTCCGTTGAGATTTGAAAATATGACCGTTTGAGGTCAAACTTCGGAAAATTTAGAATGTACCGGCTAATGTCCCAAGCCGACGGCAGCAGGCCAACCATGACGAGCTTGATCCCCAAATGCACTAGTGTAGTATACACAGCACGGCAAAATGCATGATACAAGGCACTGTGCAGATGCCGCGACAATTAATAATTCACAGATTACTCCCTATATGTTATATAGCCCTATTCTCATATATTTTAAATAACCAGAGTTATGGTGTAGTGGTTTAGCTTTTGATTTGAGTTTGCTCTAGGTAATTCACAAGGCACATGTTCAATTCCTATTCTACTTTTTTACTTTTTTTCAATTTATCTCTCGCCAAACAACTCATAACCTTAATTATTATTAGACATATGGTGTCCATACCCGACGGCACTCGTCATACTCCTGACAACCTTTAATCTACAAACTTCTTTTACCACCTACATATGCTACTTCGAAAATACTGAACCTCGAAATACTCAACTGCGAAAATGAACACCAATAAAACCCGTTGTCCCTGGTGTAATAGTATGTATGCTTCTTGGGGCGCATATGCTAATCATATCGAGATCAAATACCCAGACAAACATCAGACATTCACCTCTATTCCACATCAGCAAACTGACGTTGCCCAGCATCCAGAGGACTTCTTCAAACAATCCGGCCCCATGTTGACCGACCAAAGTGAAGCTTCTTACCCAGGCATTTTAGATAATGATCATGCTGACTCTTGCAGGTGAAGGTTCAGGCAGAAGTATTTCAGATCATGATTAGGATGACTTAGGTCAAGAAGATATTGATCAGGATGACCTCCGCCGAATACAACAAGTCTACGGAACCTTCCTCCCCATGCAACATGATGATATTAATGATCCGGAAAATGACTCTGACACAGAACTACTCAGGGAATCATCGAATTCCCCGCCCGACGCCCATGCATATAAAGCTGACGAGATTAGGCAGTTGCCGACTACATATCAAGCTGGCAAACTACTGTGAGACTATCCTTTTCGCAATCATCGCTCCACCGAATACAATCATCTGCATCCATTCCACAATGCACGAGATTACAAGCTAGCCTGATTCTTGATTAACAGCAAGGTCCCCAAAACGAGGATTGACAATTTCTTTCGGGATAACATTTGGCCGAGTTCACCCGCTGATGGTCCGACGTCAAGCATCTCTTTCAAATCGGGGCACATCTTGTGGAAGCAAACCGACAAAATGGTTGACGATCCTGTGTGGGAAACAGGATCAGTTCAATATGCGTTACGTCCCAAGTCGGATTTCTATTGCCGCAATATAATAGATTATATCAAATATCTATTAAGGCAGAGAGCATATGTGACACATATGCTTTGGGAACCGGTCAAGTTGTTTAACTCGGATAATGAGAGAATATATTCCGAGATGAATACAGGATCATGGTGGTGGGATGAACAGGTATACACCCTACTTAACCCTACTATGGCTTCTTGCTTACGTCTTACAGAAACTCATTCCCATCGGCTCCACACTCGTCCCTGTCCTCTTCACGTCGGATCAAACACATCTGACCAACTTCTCCGGTGACAAGAAGCTATGGCCACTGTATATGAGCATCGGCAATATCAAGTCCACCATACGTAACAAACCATCAATGAATGCATGGATTCCTATTGCTCTGTTACCCATCCTACCCAAATGTCTCGACAAAATTCCGGGGAATCCTACGGAAGCCCAAGAATTGGATGCCCTCCAGGTTACCCACGAAATCCTCAGTTACATTCTCAGCCCCTTATCCGATGCCAGATGTCAGCAAGGGATTGAGATGGTCTGTTGTGATGAACAGGTACGCAAATGCGTACCTAGGCTCTCTGCCTGGTTGGCAGACCATATGGAGAATGTCATGATCCATGGCATTCTTTCAAATCGATGCCCGGTCTGTATTGCCCCTCCCAATGAATTTGGGGACCTTCTGGACACACCATACCATACCCGGCAACACTCCCAGTATGCTACAGCATACCACAAATCCAACCTCCATGTGCTGGATACCGACGATGTAAAGCGGATCAACAATGCCCTGTAGCATATCCCGAACTGCGAACCTCACACTCTTTTTCGCAGGGATACTTTCCACACACTACATCTAGGGATGCTGACCCACCTGATGAAATGGGTCCAGGACTTCCTGGAACACGTCGGACGGCTCACCATATTCGATCATATATGGTCACGATTGCCCCCTTTCCCGGGTTTCACAAGGCCAAACAAGGCCTACC
>ML121546.1:871249-895817 GCA_003788615.2 Terfezia boudieri ATCC MYA-4762
TAACTGACTTTATTCTCATTGCCCAATACAAGGTGCACACCTCGGGGTCAATACAATCAATGAGGGATTACCTCGAGGACTTTCACAAGTACAAAGAGGTATTTCTCCGGTTTCGGGCACCAAAGTCCTCTAAGGCTGCAGCAAAGGTAGCGTCGAAAGATCTCCGTGCACAACATCTTCGACTGCTCGAGTCGGGTGACTTAGCCCTGGGAACGCCATTAAAACGCCGAAAGCTCCAAGAGGAGCTCTACCTAGAGACTGAGGAATTGGTGAATGACACGCTAACCAGTGGGGCTCATTACAATTTCCCAAAAATGCTTTTGATCTCGCATTGTGCAGACCAAATAGTCAAATACGGCTCCCTCCCTCAATATTCAACAGAGATATGTGAGGCCTCGCATAAGCCTCTCAAAGACGCATACCGGCGGAGTAATCACGTCAATGCGGTACCCCAGATCATTCACAGCTACACACGAGCACACAATTTCGCTATGCACGAACGGAATCTCCAACAATAGACTACTGATCTTCTACATATACCCGACGACATACGGGGTATCATTCGTCCGACGCGCCTGGGCTTACATCTCCCTAAAGACACTGCCCCTGAGCTTTTGAAACGTAAGTTGCAAGGACGGCTAACCTCAAGAGTTATATATAATCTGGAAACATTACAGAAACTCTACCGGCTACCCGACCTCGGCACTCTTACAACCACGTATCTGGCACGCACACATTATCCCCGCTCCTCCGACCCAGAATCCGACATTGCACGTCTGCAAGATAGTCCGGTTGAGGTATTTCATACCCTCCAAGTCGCGGTTCCAACATTCAATGATGATGGACACATGGTACACCATGTACGCTGTACCTGTACTGGAGGTAAGTTATTCCGCAACCAAGAGGAAAGGCAGGACTGGGTATTTGTGCGACGGCGCAAGTCCTCACCAGAGAAAGTCCCTGGTGGACTTGATGGCAGGGTTCCCGCCAAACTAAATGCTTTGTTCAAACTACAAGAATTAGGAGGCAAAGATACGTATCGCTTTGCACATATTTCACTAATGACAATAGTCGGATCATCGACGCCAGATGGCCCAGAGGGCATGGTGCGCGTCGGATTGCCATTGAAGAATCATGTAATCGGAATTGCAGATATAGAAGGCATGGCCCATCTAATTCCGATCCATGATAACGAGCTTTATATTATAAACAACCGTATTGATTTACATACATGGAATGATATACATGATGGAAACTAGAATATATATGCCTAGCAGAACAATAAATGAAAATAAAAGATCGCAGAACATGAATAGAATATATATAGCATATATTATAGTCCAATGGGTTAGAACATACAAGTCGTAAAGCACCTTCCCGACGCAACAAGACAGCCCAAGAGCGTCCGACGTCAGTGCGAACACTAATGGCTTCAGGATGATCTTGCGCCCCCGGTGGCAGGCGAGAGGCGTCAGGATGCTGTTGCGCCCCCGTGGCACACTAGAGGCATCTAGACTCTATTGCAACTACGCGGGTGCGTCCGGACGCACAGGACACATAGGACGCACCAGAATTTGGTCACGCGTCTGGACGCCAATTCGTTCTTGCTGATGTCTCTTGACTTCCTCTGATATTAACTGCTTACCGCTTTTATCAATTAATTTAATCTGCATTTCAGTGAGCCAGTTGGCAAACTGCTTAATTCCCATATATCGTCCATCCTTGTATGGTGTAGCTGTTTCCTATTGCTTCCATAAAATATCCTTGCTAGTGGATGGTATCAGAAAATCTCTGAATACCAATATAAAGCCAAAGAATTTTGCGTCCTTCTCTTTATCTCTCAGATACTGGTTATAAGTAACCAAAGCACTCCCCTTGAGTAGAAATCCAATAATTTCCACAGCTTCCATACTTTCCAAATCAATTCCTTTGATTTTCAACCACCGCTGAACCGCTGTTGCCTACGCATCATAATACTGTGAGTCTTTAAATCTTTTATCACTGCCATCCAGTTTCTCTGGTGCATCCAGCTTGATTCATCAGCAAGAAAAAAATGGCGTCCGGACGTACCACCAAGCGTCCTGACGCGGGTTTGCGTCCTGTGCGTCTTGTGCGTCAGGACGCCCAGCCCGGTCGCAACACAATCCAGACGCACGGGCGGGTCATAACACACTCCAGACGCCCTACTAGGTTGCAATACAATCCAGACGCCCTGCTGGGTTAGATAACAATCCGGACGCCGGGCTGGGTCACAACACAATCCTGACGTCCACCTGGGTCGTGACCCAATCCTGACGCCACCGTTATCTCATTGAATTCATATCTTTGGCCTTGGCCTCATATGACTTCCTACATTCTCGGCTTATATATATATATTCGAGAAATCCATGCTTTCGCGGCTTATCCGTATATATGCCTGAAATGCATGCTTTCGCGGCTTATCCATATATATGCCAGAAATGCATGCTTCCGCGGCTTATCCATATATATGCGAGAAATGCATGCTTTCGCAGCTTATCCACATATATGCCAGAAATGCATGCTTCCGTGGCTTATACATATATATGCGAGAAATCGAGGCTTTCGAGGGTCATGTGAGAAATCAAGCATTTCATAGGCCACTGAATTCATGCGTGGCTAAGGCCAATCGCCAAGGCCGACGATATAGACTTTCCGCAGACAATGAGATAGCAGATAACGAGAAAAGTGGCATGACTCGCTCCGCCCACTGTTGCAAGCGCTGGCTGAGAAATGCGGCTCATCCATATATATGCCAGAAATGCATGCTTTCGCGGCTTATCCATATATATGCGAGAAATCCATGCGTTCGCGGCTTATACATATATATGCGAGAAATCCATGCTTTCGTGGCTTATCCATATATATGCGAGAAATGCATGCTTTCGCGAGGCTTTCGAGGGTCATGTGAGAAATCAAGCATATCTAGAGGCCAAGGCCAATCGCCAAGGCCGACGATATAGACTTCCTGAAGACAATGATATAGCAGATAACGAGAAAAGTGGCATGACTCGCTCCGCCCACTGCTGCAAGCGTTGCCTAGGCTGGTAATAATCATATTGGGAAATTGTAGGCTGTGCTTTTTGCAATATGTGCGGATTTGAGCCTGGGTGAGATCGCGGCTTATATATATGTTGTAGGAACTCATGCATTCGTAGCTTATATATATGTTGTAGGAACTGATGTATTCACGGTTGTAGGAATTCATGTATATCTAGTGGCAGCGCATGCATGAATTCCTACAATATATATAAGCCGCGAATGCATGAATTCCTACAACCGCGGATACATGAGTTCCTACAACATATATAAGCCGCGAATGCATGAGTGTTCCTACAACATATATATAAGCCGCAAATGCATGAGTTCCTACAACATATATATAAGCTACGAATGCATGAGTTCCTACAACATATATATAAGCTACGAATGCATGAGTTCCTACAACATATATATAAGCCGCGATCTCGCCCAGGCTCAAATCCGCACATATTGCAAAAAGCACAGCCTACAATTTCCCAATATGATTATTACCAGCCTAGGCAACGCTTGCAGCAGTGGGCGGAGCGAGTCATGCCACTTTTCTCGTTATCTGCTATATCATTGTCTTCGGGAAGTCTATATCGTCGGCCTTGGCGATTGGCCTTGGCCTCTAGATATGCTTGATTTCTCACATGACCATCGAAAGCCTCGCGAAAGCATGCATTTCTCGCATATATATGGATAAGCCACGAAAGCATGGATTTCTCGCATATATATGGATAAGCCGCGAACGCATGGATTTCTCGCATATATATGGATAAGCCGCGAAAGCATGCATTTCTGGCATATATATGGATGAGCCGCATTTCTCAGCCAGCGCTTGCAACAGTGGGCGGAGCGAGTCATGCCACTTTTCTCGTTATCTGCGATATCATTGTCTTCGGAAAGCCTATATCGTCGGCCTTGGCGATTGGCCTTGGCAACTATGGTTTTCCTGTATATATACTTCCGTTCCCCGCGCCTTTTCCCTTTGACCTGTATGACTTCCCAGGTATATTCCAGCATGTATTAGAACGAGTATTAGAGCGAGTATTAGAGCGAGTATTAGAGCGAGTGGTATTACAGCGAGTATTAGAGCGAGTGGTATTAGAGCAAGTATTAGAGCTAGAGAGCAAGTAGCGCATACATGTTCCGCATATATATTTGTTTCTCAATACTTCTATGTATATAATTTCCGAATACAAGTCAGCATTCTATTGTGTTCAGGGTGCAATTGTGCATATATTCAAAGTATAATCGTGCATATATTGAAAGGCAGCTATTTAGAGCTATTTAGAGCTATTTAGACTCGGCTATTTAGAGTGTATTCAAGCGTTCGCTATAGACAGAAGACATACGAAGTCAAACCTTATGGACGCAAGCCTTGTGACTAAGATCGTTATGGACGGAAGGAATGCAAAGTTAAACATTATGGACGGAAGGCATGCAAAGTCAAACGTTATGGATAGAAGCCTTGCGACTAAGATCGTTATAGATAATGACGAGAGCCTCCATACATCTGCAACGTAGTTGTACTAACCTAGCACATCGGGATGCAGCTTATCTAGTACACCAGTCTAGGCGTGATCACAAGCTCCTAGCACATCCGGACGAAGGTGCAATATGCCGTGGTCTCCTGATTTGGAGTTATTGTCCCATGCGTCCTGTGCGTCCTGTGCGTCAAGATGCACAGGATGCAAACACGATTTCTTGCTGATGTTCCTCTAAGTTTCTTTGAAACTTTATAGCTTTCAGTGGTAATCATGCCAGTAGTAGATTCCCATTGTTGATGTTCTACCAATTTGCTTTTCTGCATTATTCTAGCTGCTGGTTGACTAGCTACTGATAATGCATTATCTGAATCAGAGCTATCATCTCCCCTATCATCTGGATTACCTCATCCTGCCACTTGTTGTTGTAGACGGTCCATTCCAGTTTCTTCTTGTTCTTCTTGTTGTCCCTCATCACCTGATTCTTCTAGTGGAGGAGGAGGATCGGAACTTCCAGTTCCTTTTACTGATTCTTTTGCAGGTTCTTTACCTTTACCTTTATTCTTCGGAGTTCTTGCAAATGCTCTAGGCATACCTTTACTAGAATTAAACAAATCCTCTGCTGTAAGTGTACTTTTTTCTAGATATATACCACTTAACATAAAGGTCATAATATCATCCCATTCCTTTGTAACCCAATGTGGCTCTTTTAATAGAGGCATGGGTAGTTTTCTTAATTCTTTGCTTAGAAAAGCATTTATTTCCAAATCTCTTTCCTTGCATGGATATCTTATTGTCCAAAGATAATGTTTGATTGCCACTTCTATTAAGAGCTTAGTATCTTCTGGATGATATTCTTGAGCTATACCTAATGTTTGCACAAATTTTAAAATTTCTCGCAAATTATAGGTATGGTAGTCATAAAATTCTTCTGACACTGGTGGTAGAAGAAGGCTAAAACTAACTCCATATTGAGATTGTCCTTCATAATCCTGTTCTATATAATCTTCCTAATTTTTTATTTCTCCTTCTATTGTAGGATCTACAAATCTCACTTTCTTTAGAGTTTGATTAACTAACTTTTGGATTTCCTCCGGTAACATAGTTAATCTCCTGGACTTCTTTGTCCTTTGGCCAGCCGCAGATGCCATTATGTCTAATGCTGCCTATACTTGGAATTACGCTACAGTACCAATTAGTGCTCTACAACCTATTAGACCTGATCGTTCGATTCGATCATCTAGTTACTTTTCCGCTTTAGTACCTTACTGTACTAGTGGAGTTGTGGCTGATGATATATATGATATCCACTCGACTAAGGATACTGTTGGCTCAATTGCTTGCGATAATGGTAAGTCTGAATGGAAGAGTCCTGATACGTTTTATGGACCTGATTCCTCCGTGTCTACTATTCCCGATTCTAGTTCTGAATTGTCCGGCAAGAGTATCACTTTTTCTGATTTCAATATTCAGGTAGACGTTGGTGGTACCGAGACTGTTGTTGCAATGTTTGGGTCTGGGGAAACCGCAGTTGGAGATGGAATGTTCTTTGAGGAGTTGGCGGTCATTGAGGAGGCCATACATGAGCTGTAGGATTATGACGATTGGCTGATTGAGCTGATTGGCTAATTGAGCCGATGGTTCCTGGGACTTGGGATGCCGGTTTTTCTATGATGTACCACATTTATAGATATAGCTGTGGGACTAGTTGCTAGGAGTGCAAGTGGATTTGTCGAGTATACTGGGAAAAGTGTATAGAACGAGGGTGGAATTGTTTAATGTGGAATACCACTGCCCATTAGAGCTCTGCTTAGCTTGCATCTAAGTCTTTCTGTTGATATACTGCAGTTGAGAGTCTGATATCTCGTTTGAAGGAATATGTTGTTCTAGCTAGTTGAATTCGATATTGTTGATATGAAGTTGGATTGATTTACACTTGCTTAAATGCAATATAAAGTATCCTAAGGTTGATCAGGCCTTGGATGTAGAGGGTTTATTTAATAAAGATTAAGTTTGGATGTTAAAAAAAATGTAATGAAGGATACTAGACAGTAGTCATTCGGTACCATTTATACAATCTATATCTGCTTGGGGACGAATGTTTGTGTATGCCAGTTCTGCTAAGGGATTGCCTCAGAAGGGTAGGTTGAGTACTAAGAGGGGTGTTCCGTAAGGAACAATAATGTAAAAGGTGTAATCTTCGTTTGTAATTATGCTATCTATCTGATCAATGCTGTTCAGGTTGTCTGAAGACTGATAGATTCCAGAGGGGATCCAGCGGCCTTTATATAGCTGTTCAGAGACCATAATGACTAAGGAAATATATAATGATGGTTAGCACACCACCAGAGGAGGGGGTGCCATATAGGGGGGTATGGAGCCCAAGAGGGTATCCACGAAATGGCAAATTCCATGGCAGTTGAACTACCGAATCTAGCAGTTGCCGAAGGTGGACGAAGGCTAGCCCTTTAACTGTGAACGCTAGTTACATAATAATGCAATAAATATAGAAAATACAAGATATGAAATAAGAGACAATAAGCTTCCTTATTACAAAGATCTCTCCCTTCAGAAGTATGATATATTATTCACCATAGTATAGGACTCCAAGGATAAAAGTGATGGTCAGGTTCTAGAGGACGACCTCTCGTCATCTGACACTGAGGCCAAGCTTACTGATTCCAACGATGATAGCAAGATACACGCAGTGAAGGATAGCGTAATTGAAACTCCTTTATGGCCAGCATCGAGGCTGCATCAAAAAGGGTTGCCCCGTCCTGGCGGCAATCACTCCCCAGGACTCATCCCAAGTATCCCAGATGATGATGATTATGAGGATAAAGCAGAGATTCAAGGGCAGGAGGAAATGGATGAAGGGGAAGAAGGGGATGAAGAGGATGAGGAGAGTCAAGGGTATGAAGAGGATGAAGAGAGTCAAGGTGAGGATGAGGTCGAGGAAGAAGAACAAGATGAATAACGACCACATATGAGATATCACGGAGCCTACACTTTGTCATGGACTTCACATATCTCTGTTGGTGTCCAGCGATTTATTTCTCTATTTCTCTATTATCAGATATATTGGAATTCTGTTTAGTATTAGTTATTTCAATATTCTATGGGTAAGGAATTTTTTTTTTTTAAGATACTTAGCCTAATAAGAGTATTTTAATGGATGGTTTGCACATGAGACAGATATATAAACTCCCAACCTAGTCTACTCCCAATCTACCTGCAGCACTAAACCAACTCATAGCGCGCAGCCCCGTTAAAGAGGCTATGATGATACTGGGTGGATTAGGATGAGGCGAGTAAATATGCTACGAAGACAGCAGCTTAATTGTGTACACGATTAATAGTCTGATAGCAGGGGATTTCCCAACCTGAGCTTTGTCGTAATATCCTTTGTTGGTTTTCTTTGTCTGGTTTCCTTTATCCAAAAGAATAAGTGAAGTCTCACACGAAACTAGCTAACTTGCGGGAACATGCAGGGAAACTAGGATTCATTGTGTGATATTATATTCGGTCTAGATCCCCACAACCCTCTCTGTCTACAAGCTCATCACCATCCTTTCTGGCTCACAAGGTTTATCGGCTCCTTTACCACCTAATATATCAGAATGGCAAGAATAAAGCAGGTTGTGAAGAAAAACCCCGGGGGCCTACTACAGCAACCGACTACTTCATAAGTCCCTAAGAATATAAAAACAGTCATGGGACCAAAGAAAGTGGTGGCACAAAAAACCACAAGAAAGCGGTCACAAGGATGTTAGCATTCCATTCCATACCTGAAATGCCAGTGACACTAAAAAGGATGAGGACTAATCTAAGTTATTATCAGTGAGCCTCATGTAACAGATTAGGGATCAACAGAAAAGTGTAGACCTGATACTTCCAAAGATTGCTTTCTGCAGGCTGTGTAAGGAGATTGTACAAAACGTAAATAGGGATTATAACGACTAATTCTCACAGATGATAAATCAGAATAACGTAGAACATATTCAAGTGAGGGCAACAGATACCCTATAGGAGGTGGCAGAAGTATATATGCATAAGTTTTTCACCAGTAGGTCAAAATATGTAATGTGTCACAGATGCTGTCATGGATAATATGGCTAACCCAAGAATACGGAAAAGCGGTGAACTTGATTGCGACACAAGGCAGTGAAACTCACAACAGGCAAACAATCCTACAGCGGAATATTAAACTATGGCATAAAATTTAGGCGAATGTATTGGCTGAGGGTAAGGTGCCCTTGGTATTTCTACAATGACCTATTGTATGGCCATAAATTCGACCACGACCACGAGTACGCTCTGCAGTAGCAGCAAGGCCGGTAGCAGCAGCAGGAGCAGGAGTTGTAGCAGGAGGAGGGGCGGCAGCAGCAGCAGCAGGACCAGAGGCAGCAGCAGCAGCAGGAGCGGGAGCCGCAGCAGGAGCGGGAGCCGTGGCAGGAGCAGGGCCAGCAGCACCAGCGCCAGTAATATCAGGGGTAGTAGCAGCAGCAGCAGCAGCAGCAGCAGGCACTGGAGGCATGGCAGGAGTAGGAGCAGCAGCAGCAGGAGCGGGAGCCATAGCAGGAGCAGGAGGAGGTGCAGTAGTACTAGCATCAGCATCAGCATCAGCAAGGGCAGCAGCACAAGGGGGAGCAGGGGCAGTAGCAGCAGCAGCAGGCGCAGCAGCCCTATCAAGAGGAAGGGTAGCAGCAGCAGCAGGAGGAGGGCCAGTAGCAGTGGGAGGAGGGGGAGCAGCAGCAGGAGGCGCAGGTACCTAATGATCATTCCTTTGTGTTAGAATACCATACATCACCTAGCAGAAAATTCATAGTTACTGAGGGTGAAATTATAGTTACAAGAAGGACTAGAACTTGGGGGTATTTACATCTACGGATGACGAGGGACCACCATGATGTAATATGATTCTGGTTTAGATGTCAATTACCATGGAACACAAATACGCAAACGCTTGACAGCCAAGGTAAATATTGGGATCTTTAGCAAATTAGGTTCCAGTACCCGACTTCCTACCAGTTGAACCTAATTCCACCAGCCAAGTGCTTGTTTTAGTGAACGTTTTAGGCACTTTAGGAGGAAAAGGGATATGGTTTTAGGGATTATTCACGGATACTTTTTAGGTTTGAAGAGTTTATTCTTGTGTCATGGTTCGTTATATACTTCGTAGATTATTTCTCAACTATGGGAGGATTTTCTGTAGGGTTCTTAGGCAGAGAGGTAGGAAGGATATGTGCCAGAATAATGATTAAGGGTGATTGACAGTGTTTCATATTTTTCTAATGCTATATATTGTTGTTTTTATGTTAGGTATTAGGATGAGATTTAGTAGGATGCCAGGATGTTTTTCTCTAGTGATTACCTAGGATATTTAGGGAAAGGATTTTTGTTTGGCCGTGTAATATAGTATTTATGGAGATTACTACAAGACTATGGTTCATAGGCAGGTGGGAGAATGTGTGGAGTTGAAAATAAGTAATGAGTGCCCATAATATGTAGAGGGTAGAAGCAAATTTTGGACAAGAGGAAGCAATTCGTGATAAGAGCAGTCAATCTGTAATAGAGAAAGCATTCTGTGACAGCAGAAGATTGTAATCCGTGACACAAGCAATCTATGAACCCCAGACAGTACAAGCAATCGGTAGCAGTGGAAGCAATCCATGATACTATAAGCAATCCATCGGTACAGTGTATGGAATGGATAATATGGAATCGGTTATGTTGTAGGGTAAAAAATAAACGAGTTTTCGGGAATGATATTGAGGCATTTCGGGTGTAGAGAATACAAAATAATTTTTTTTATCTAACAAAATAAAGGCTTGGCGAGTAATCTAGAGATCACCAATTAATTGCGAGTCGAGTTGGAGTTATGAAAAGCCGACTCGGCGAGTTTGTTAGCAGCCGAAAACTCGTTCGCTGAGGCGAGTCTTGGCGAGCGAGGCGAGTTTTACTCGCCCCGTGGCGCACACTATTATTGGTTAGCATGCTACATATGCAGTTCCACATTAGTGCCAAGCCTCACGTTACAGAGAGAAGTGCAACCAGACTAGCCCCACATTATGAACTTTCATCGTATGGTCACAACTAGGTTGCCAACTAGGCTAGTCTGGTTGGCACAACACCTTACAACCAGGGACAGTGAACACAAGGCAGAAATAGACTAGTCTGGTTAGGGAATAATGTAGGAATGGACGTAGTAGAATAGTCTCTGGTAGATAGGTACATAGCTATTAGTCTGGTTGCATACCTACATGATATGAGACATACATAGTTGCCAACTAGACTGCCATATAGTATTGGTTGGTACGCCACATATGCAGTTCTACATTAGTGCCAAGCCTTACGTTACAGAGGAAAGTGCAATCAGACAAGCTCCATATTATCGTATAGTCACAACCAGGTTGCCAACTAGGCTAGTCTGCCAGTAGTTAACTGAACAGTTAGAATGCCTAACTACTTGCAGCATGACATCGGCCTACAAGTGCCTAGTTAGGTTAGCAGGGGGAATGTGACCGCCTAATAGGCCCACACACAAACACTTGCTAAGTGGGAGACCTGAGACAAGTGCGCATGTAAGAATTTTCTCTTGTTTCCCCTTACATTGTAAACTTCTGTAAGCTAGAAACCTTTATACCCTTTGCAAACATACTATCAGAAACTACAACTGGGCTTAAATCTCTACACATTCTAATTTTAAACCTCTTTGATATCAATGTTTTCCCTCAGACCATTTTACACCCCCTTTTATGTCAATGTCTTTCCTCAGATGACTTTGCAATATGTGGCCACGACTTTTGGTCTAATACACAATTTTGCTTGGTACCATAATAAGCCATCTTGGCATCATTCAAAGACTGTAGTCATTCCTTCCTTCTCTCCTTTTGATTTATTTCATCATATTACTGTAACAACTCTGAGGGTCTCGTACTAAGACTCTCACAAGAGGATAGATACCAAACCACTACCAGGCTATATAGTACACCTCACCTATAGTTGTTATGGCATATGTGTCATAGATTACGTATCCATTAATACTGTCCAACCTGGGACCACATACCTAGTGTGGTGGGACTTCAATCATTATGGAATAGACTACAGATCTAGTTCTAGACTATAATCGTCTAGCTTGTGCACGAAGGATTCAAACTACAGTGTCCCCACTGGTCACAGAGAGTCCCCACTAAGCCCTTAGATCTCAAGCTATCATTGTATATATGCCCCTAATTTTTATGGAACTTAGATTGTTAGTAGCAGAGTACGGGGTATTAATTTTGCAATTAGCAGTTTCTATAGAGTCCAGTGACATACCAATATCATTGAGTCTCCACTGAACACTTCGAAGAACAATACAGCGAGAGTCCCCATCGAGACCCTACCTACTCGGCCGATCGTTGTATGTGAAAGCCACTCCGCATTCAATTTTTGTGGAACTTATATTGTTGGGGGTAGAGTGCGGGGTGTTAATTTTGCAACTAGCAGTTTCTATAGAGTCCAGTGATATACCAATATCATCGAGTCTCCACCGCACACTTCAAAGAATAATACAACGAGAGTTCCTATCGAGACCCTACCTACTTGGCTGATCCCAGTATGTGTAAGCCATTCCACATGCAATTTTTATGGAGTTTAGATTGTTGGTGATAGAGTATGGGGTGTTAATTTAAATAGCAGTTACTATAAAGTCCAGTTACATACCAATATCATCGAGTCTGTACTGAACACATCGAACAAGGCAGTATCACTAAATACCAAGAAAGTCCCTATCGAGATACTACCTATTTGGCTAATTGGGTATGTGAAAGCCACTCTGCATGTAGTTTTTATGGAACTTAGAAAGTTGATAGGAGAGCATGCGGTGTCAATTTTGCAACTATCAGTTCAGTGTGGCCGGGCACTATGGCCGATATCTGCGAAAAAATCACCCGGGGAAAGAACTACACCTCCGCAAGAAAACGGCAATGCAAGATCCTCACAGGCTGTTGGGGACCCTGAAGCGACGCCAGACGTACAGTGTCAATGCTCTATTTAGAGTCATAAACATCAGCAAGAAAAATATTTGCATCCCATGTGTCTGACGCATGTAACGCACAGGACACAGATTAGCATCCCTGAGAAGGACTCCCGGAAGTCCTTCTCAAGGACGCCATTGCTTATGCGTGCACGCCTGGGACGCAATGCTAATGTCAGCCACGCCCAGACGTAACGGTTAATGTCGCCGACATCTGGGACGCAATGGTAATGTGGCTCATACCTGGGATGCAATGGTAATGTGGCCCATGCCTGGGACGCAACAGTAATGTCGTCCACACCTGGGATGCAACGCTAATCTAACTCACGCCCCTGATGTCTTTGTAAGGTGCACATGCATTGCAGATAATCTCAGTTCTATACCTTCTGTCCATAGCACACAGCTAGGGAATAGCCGCCTTAGAATAGCCACCTCTGAATATACGTGCGATTGCACCCTAAATATATGCATACTGGAGTCTGACTTGTATTCAGAAATTATATATATAAAAGAACCAGACTAGAGAAAGAGATATATATGTGGAATATACATATGCTAATACTACTTTGCTCTAAAACTCGCTCCAATAGCTGCTCCAATACTCGCTCCAATACTTGCTCTAATACTCGCTCTAATACTTGCTCTAATACTCGCTCTAATACTCGCTCTAATACTCGCTCTAATACCTACTCTAATACTTGCTCTAATACTTGCTCTAATACTTACTAAATACTCGCTCTAATACTCGCTCTAATACTCGCTCATTAGTAATACGCGCTCTAATACTCACTCTAATACTCACTCTAATACTCGCTCTAATACCCGTTCTAATACATGCTGGAATATACCTGGGAAGTCATACAAGTCAAAGGGAAAAGGTGCAGGGCAGCGAAGTATATATACAGGAAAACCATAGTTGCTAAGCCCAAAAGCCAAGGCCGATGATATAGACTTTCCGAAGACAATGAGATAGCAAATAACATGAAAAGTGGCATAACCAGCCTCGCCCACTAGTCCCGTGCTCCGCCCACTGCTGCAAGCGCTGCCTAGGCTGGTAATGGTCTTATTGGGAAATCGTAGCACTGCGATATGTGCGGAACGTATGAATTTGTGGCTTATATATATATTATAGGAACTCATGTATCCGCGGCTTATATATATGATGTAGGAACTCATGCATTCACAGCTTGTAGGGACTCATGTATCTGCGCCTTATATATATGATGTGGGAACTCATGCATTCGCGGCTTGTAGGGACTCATGTATCCACACCTCATATATATGATATAGCAACTCATGCATTCGCAGCTTGTAGGGACTCATATATCCGCGCCTTATATATATGATATAGTAACTCATGTATTCACGGTTGTAGGAATTCATGCATATCTTGTGGCCGCGCATGCTTGAATTCCTACAATATATATAAGCCGCTGATACATGAGTTCCTACAATATATATATAAGCTGTGAATTCATACGTTCCGTACATATCGCAGTACTACGATTTCCCAATTATACTATTACCAGCCTAGGCAGTGCTTGCAGCAGTGGGTGGAGCAGGTCATGCTACTTTTCTCGTTATCTGCTTATTCATTGTATTTAGAAAGTCTATATCGTCGGCCTTGGCAATTGGCCTTGGCCACGCATGAATTAATGCATTTGTGGCCTCTATATATTCTTGAATCTCACATGACCCTCGAAAGCCTGAAGCCCTGGAAAATATACATATAAGCCTCAAAAGCATCGATTTCTCGAATTCTGGCACGAAAGCATGGATTTCTCGAATATATATATATAAGGCACGAAAGCATGGATTTCTCACATATATATATATAAGCCATGAATACATGAGTTCCTACAACATATATATAAGCCGCGATCTCGCCCAGGTTGAAATCCGCACATATTGCAAAAAGTACAGCCTACAATTTCCCAATATGATTATTACTAGCCTAGGCAGTGCTTGCAGCAGTGGGCGGAGCGGGTCATGCCACTTTTCTTATTATCTGCTATATCATTGTGTTTGGAAAGTTTATATCGTCGGCCTTAGCAGTTGTTCTTAGCCACACATGAATTCATGCATTCCCGGCCTCTAGATATTCTTGAATCTCACATGACCCTCGAAAGCCTGAAGCCCTGGAAAATATACATATAAGCCACAAAAGCATGGATTTCTCGCATTCTGGCACGAAAGCATGGATTTCTTGCATATAAGCCGCGAAAGTATGGATTTCTCGAATTCTGGTGCGAAAGTAGGGATTTCTCGCATATAAGGCATAAAAGCATGGTTTCTCGAATGCTGGCACGAAAGCATGGATTTCTCGCATATAAGACTCGAAAGCATGGATTTCTCGTATGTAAGCCGCAAAAGTATGGATTTCTCGAATTCTGCCGCGAAAACATGGATTTCTCGCATATAAGGCGCGAAAGTATAGATTTCTTGAATTCTGGTACGAAAGCATAGATTTCTCCTATATAAGGTACGAAAGTATAGATTTCTCGAATTTTGTTGCGAAAGCATGGATTTCTCACATATATAGACAAGGTGCAAAAGCATGGATTTCTTGCATAGATATGTATAAGGCGCGAAAGCATAGATTTCTCGAATATATATATAAGGCGCAAAAGCATAGATTTCTCGCATAGATATGTATAAGGCGCTTTCTCGTATAGTATGTATAAGGCATGAAATCATGGATTTCTCGAATATATATGTATGAGCCACAAAAGCATGGATTTCTCTCATATATATACATATGTATAAGGTACGAAAGCATGGATTTCTCTATATGGATTTTGATGGTTCCCTTATTACCTGGTTGGGGATTACCTGATTGGGAAGGTTAGACTTAGAGTGACGTCCTTAGCCTTAGACTCTATGGAGGGAGGAGGTCTCTCCTTCTCCCGGAAACTTAGAGGAATAAAACATCATTGACACGTTCCATCAGGTAATGACCCTCGGTTGCTTTTGAAAGAAAATTTTCTTTTCCGACCGATCAAGATGCCCGTACCTATGGAAGACTTCACTTTACCCTCGAAATTCGATAGAGGGAATGCAAACATACCTCCTCTAGATGACACGAACTACTGCACATGGAAAAAAGTGATGAGAGTTCTCTTCATGAGGGTAGGAGTACTACAGATAATACACCTTGATAAGCTAGTCGATGTGGATGAAGACTGGGTTAGATATGATAGATGGACATTTTCAGAAATCTTTTTCGAGTGCAGCTCAATAACACAAGCATCCCGATCAGATGACATGATAGCAAGACTCGGAGAAGCTTAGAGAACACTCGCAAATCAGTGCTAGTCATCCTCCATAGGGAATATCTTCAGACTGACCTAAGAATTCAACTCTATAAGACAAAACGATGGACAACCAGCAATACAGTTCATTAATATGGTCACGACTGCGGTGAGCGAGCTCAAGCTACTGGGAGAAGATATAAGTGACCAGAAAATCAAGTGGCAACTGCTGGGAAATCTCCTGCCTGAATACAGCCCTTTGGTTATAACACTATCGAATATGGATACTGAACAATTACCTTTGGATATCCAAACGGTGAAGGAATCTATTATAAGGGAAGAGAAATCCATCAGTATGAACGTAGAGAGGAAGAAAGAAATAATGAAAATACCGTCAACAAGTATACCATCCACTTGGCAACAAAAGCAACTAACGAAGTATGCACAAACTATGGAAAACCAACGCATCTTCAGAAGAACTGTTGGTACAAATATCCAGAGAAAGCTCTGGAGTGGTAGAAGAAGATAGGGGAATTGGCTAGAAAAGAAAAGGAGAAGAAGAGTAAGAAAAAAGAACGTAAAAAGGAGGTTAAGAGAAAGTGGAAATACAAGAAGAGACAGAATTCCAATTCCGAGGAGTCCTCATCGGAGAACTATGATAGTGACTCAAACCAAGAAAACCAACAGGTAAAGAAATGGTCCAAACAAAACTCGAAGGCAAAAACAAATGAGGCAAAAGCGATGATAGGAACCCCCTGTATACCTGGACATGCCCCTTCAACCCATCACATGTGTATAATGTATGGAAAAGGAAAACCAATAGACGACACTAATCGATCACCTTCAACCTACCACATATCACGATCCTACATGATGCGTCTGCAAAGCCAAAAAGGTACTATAGAGGGGACAAAATGGATACTGGACAGCGGGGCTTCCAATCATTATACAGGAATCAAGGATAACTTCATTACTTATACCAAAATTGACCCTATCCTAATAGAGACAGCGAGTGAGGTACTATATGGAGTAGGGGTTGAGGATATCCTACTGGAATTAACGTGCAGTATGATTAGAATATCAGAAGTGATATTTGTCCTATCAATGGTCAAACACACTACTCTCATGTCAGTTGGTCACCTAGAAGACAAAGGCCTTGAATTCACAATTAAAGGTAGAAGATGGAGTATGTAGAAAGAAGGGTCGTTGTGGGCTATTGTACAGAAAGAAAACAGAGTTTACTTTCTGGAACAGATAAGTCCCGCAATGAAATCATACAAACTGATATCTTTCCCAGCCGCAGCCACTCAATATACTGCGTTCCCCTCACAAACTAGTGAAAAGGAACCTCGTCGAATTGATATACAGCATACAGACATATGGTATAGGTGAATGGGACACTTGAACTACAAATATATATCAGCGTTGAAATCATAAGCTAAAGGAATGGACTTGAGTCAAGAGAAAAAGTACAAGTTCAACTACTCGGACTGCGTAAAGGCGACACAGAGACACCAACCATCCCGAATCCCTATGAGAAAACCTAAGGCAAACCTAGAAATCATCATGGTAGATCTATGTGGACCAATGCAGAAAGCTGATTTCTGGGGACACAAATACTTCGTGACAATAGTGTGTGCAAAATCTCGATTTAAATGGGGATACTTGATGAAGAATAAAGGAGAATGGTTAGGGATTTTTAGAGGATGGAAAGTATGGGCTGAACGGCAATTTGGAGAAAATATAATGATAGTACACTCTAATGGGAGTAGGGAGTTTGAAGCTGCTGCAAGTTATTTTTATGAAGAAGGGATACAACATATCACAACAGTACCATATGGTCCAGACATGAATGGGGCTTGTGAGGTCTGGAATAGAGTGATAGTTCAAACAGCATCAGCGATGTTGATTACAGCGAACCTACCAGTAATCTTTTGGGGACAGGCTATGCTATGTGCTATATACATATTGAACCATTGTCCCACAAAAGGTTTGAAACTAAAGAGCACACCTTTTGAAGGCCTACTCAACTACTGCCTCTACATCGGCCACATCAGAATATGGGGATGTAGATGTTATGCACATATCTCAAAGGACAGTAAAAAGAGAAAGAAGTGGAACTGCTATAGTAGGGAGTGCCTCCTCATGGGATACTATGAATCAGAAAATGTATTCAGCTTATATAATATTGAAGGGAATACAATGATCAAAGCTCGAGATATGATATTCTTTGAGGAAACCTTAGGACATAATGTAATGAACCCTAACCCGAACTACCAATAGTACGAAGGGCGGGACTTGTGAGGGTGTGAGGTACGTTGCGAGTAGTTAGGGATCCTAGGATTGAGCGGGATGTAATAAAGGTTCAAGTACTGGAGCAGAGCAGGATTGACAAGATCGAGCAGGTGTACGGATTCGGAGATCGGAGGGGACTTGGACGAGACCAAAGTCAAACGAGTAGGCATAAACAAGGTCAAGGTTAGGGACGTGAAAGTCTGAGCTACGCTCGAGAGATAGAAGAGCGATATATTATGAACAACTAGGTACAGTATAGTAAACAAGTTGTTGCGTGAAGAAGAAGAGAGAAAGGAAATAGACAGGAGAAACTGGTTCCTTTTATAGGAATCCAGTTTCATTCAAGACTCATAATTCTCGTTAGAAATCTGGGTTTACAAAGCATAAAGAATGAACTAGAAGATTCGTGCGTAAACTAGAAAACCATAGAGTTCCGACAAAGATTCTATTCCTTAGGATATGAATCTACTAGATAGTTCCAGTAGATTCCCGAATAAGCGAGTACCTAATCTGGACTTCCGGGATGCGGTCGGTTGTCATGCAGGTCAGGCCTGGGATCGGGGTTCGAGTTACTGGAATTGGAATAGCAACCAAAGGGCCAGCAATAGCACGGTAAATTCGTACTGAGTCAGGATCATGTTGAGCCGCAGGTATATATGAGTCGGCAAGTGCGTGGGTTGCCAATACAAAACAGGGGCCGGAGGTTCTTGAGACAAGGGTAAGGGTTGGTTCATAACACATAAGAAATTCAAAAGATTTCCTATACTAAGTCAAGGAACAAATATTCTGAGACTGCCTAATAACGAACAATCCGATGACTCTGACATAGATATGGAGATGGTGGTACCGGACACAGTACATAGAGAATACTTGAAGATGAAGATATAGCAACAAATAAAGGAAATTAGAGCTGCCCAGCAGATGGATGACCTAGAAGAGACATCCCCTATCCAAATGATGTACAAGGCAGCAGAATTGGCTGACACTACTCCAAGATACCTTGACTTTAAGATCCCTAGAACATATACTCATGCATTGAAATCACAAACAAAAACAACAATGGACGGAAGCATGCTAACAAGAATACAATGTGCTAGTGGCGAACAGTACCTGGAGGTTAGTCAAAAGGACAACAGAAATGGCTGTTATCAGAAACAAATGTGTATTTGATGTTAAGACAAAATAAAACCCAACTGATCCACACGGAAAGCCTATTATTGAGAGATTCAAAGCATGCTTGGTAGCCAGAGGAGATTCTCAAACAAAGGGCATAAACTTCAATGAAGTATATACACCAGTGGTAAGATTTGTGTCTTTACAGATAATCCTACATATAGCAGCCATACAGGACGAGGAAATGGACCAAGGCGACTTCTGTAATGCCTTCCTGAATTTGGTATTGAAAGACGTCAAGATATACATGGCCCAATCTCAAGGATTCGAATCATGCTGTATTGAAGACTCGAACGGGATAAAAGAGAACCTTAGGAATATTGTATGTGAACTACTCAAAGCAATATATGGTCTAAAGCAAGGAGCTAGAGAATGGCATGAGATACTTACTACCATACTACTCGAATATGGCATAAAGAAAATAAGTGCTGATCAGGCAATATGGATCCTAAGACAGCTATGACTACTTGCACATATTAGTGACGTGTTACTGTCAGGAAAACGACTGGAGGTGAACTCACTAAAAGAATACCTGAAATCAAGATACAAGTTCAAAGATCTTAGACTAGTTAAAGTATATACTGGCCTTTATATCCAATGGGATCAAAAGAACCGGAAGATATATATTGACCAAGCACCATATATCCAACAAATCTTAGAGGAATTCAACATGACTGATTGCGATACAGTATCCATAGCAATGGATCTGAAAGAGAAATGGGATGATATTAGTATACAACTATCAGAAGTAGAAACAAAAATATACTAAAAAGCGATAGGACAACTAATGTATGTTATGATTGGTATATGTCCTGATATCAGTTATGCAGTCTCGAAACTGGCTCAATTTGCTGCAGCACCAACTCAGAAGCATTGGACAGAAGTACTTAGGATAATGCAATATCTACAAAGGTACGATTCAGCTCAATTGTATATAGGCAACTAAAAGCCTCCGATCACAATATCACCGACATCAAAACTACTAGAATATTTTGACACCTCCCTAATGGACTATCCAAAAACAAGACGAAGTATAGGAACATACCTATTTTTCTATGAGAGTACATGTATATCTTGGAGTATAAAGAAACAAGGGATGGTAGCCCTATTAAGCATGGAGGCTGAGTTTATTGCAGGTACAGAGGCAGCAAAAGAACTTATGTGGTTATCAGCATTTCTGGAATACTTGGGAGAAAAAGTACAAGGGCATTTACTAGGGGATAACCAGGGAGACCTTGTACTAGCAAAAACAAATGAGTTTAAGCCATGCATGAAACACATCCATATACGAGAGCGATTTATCATAGAATTGGTAAAAAACAACCAGTGCTAGCTATCATATGTGGAAATAAAGAAGATGATAGCGAATACGTTGACGAAAGCCTTCCCACATGAACCTTTCAACAAATTCCGAGATGCAATGAATATATAGACCACGGACAAGGGTTACAAATGCCGGAAATGCTTCATATGTTTCCCTTCACGAAATGGACTACATAAACATATCAAAAAAGACAAACACATATGTGAGATATCGAATGCAATGAACAAAATGGCTAGGCTATGTTTAAGTAATGCTAAGTCCTATGCTGATAATGAGAACATTCCAATAAATATGGAATGTGAATAAGAAGGTACAATTACACTACAGATTACCGTAGTATATAGTACCTACTGAATACTTAGCAATATAGGCAAGAACATGACCTATGCTGATACTGAATACATTCAAATGAACACGAAAAGTCAAGGTACAGAAACCTTATACTCACAGACAATAATGAATCAATTACTGAGATAAAGAAAAGGCGAGATTAATGCCAATGAATCCCAATGCATTCCAATAAACATGGAATATGAACAAGAAGGTACAGAAACCTTAAATCAAAAGACAATAATAAATCAATAACTCAGATAAAGAAATGGTGATATAGAAAAGAATGACCTATGCCAATGAATTCCAATAATACATGGAATACAAACAACAAGGAGATAATCGCCGATGCAGATGGATTCCAATAATCATAGAAGAGGAGGTTGGCTTATCACAAAGGATAACAAAGACAATGTAATATAATAACTAGACTGGTCAGTACCTTGATTATCAATGATGGAGAGAGGGATACCTCAATACATAATGTAATAAGATAGGATACTGCTAAGGACGAGGGGGGTTGATGGTTCCCTTATTACCTGGTTGGGAATCACCTGATTGGGAAGGTTAGACTTAGAGTAACGTCCTTAGCCTTAGACTTCTCTCTGGAGGGAGGAGGTCTCTCCTTCTCCTGGAGACTCAGAGGAATAAAACATCATTGACACGTTCCATCAGATTTCTCACATATATATACATAAGGCACGAATGTATAAATACATATGTGGCCAAGGCCAATTGCCAAGACCAAAGATATAAAGCAATAGCATCTGGTGGTGGGTTACAACCTAATAGGGCATCAGGATGCTTTTGCGCCCTCTATGGCTGGCTGGATTATACGACGTCAGTGTAGACCCTAATGGTGTCGGGATGCTTTTGCGCCCTCCGGGGCGCGCTGGCGGCGTCTAGATTATGTTGCGAGAGCAGGGAGCGTCCAGACGTACAGAACGCATAGGATGCACTAGATTTTGGTCTGGCGTCCAGACGCCAATTTTTTCTTGCTGATGTTTCTGCTACTTATGGGTTGCCAATTATTTGTCGGCCGAAGGATGGAGATGGTGGGGGTGGAGTTGGATTGCACGGTGCAAGTCCTAGTGGTAGGTGTCTTGGAGGTAGTAGTGGTGGTAGTATATTACTAACTGCTTGTTTCAACCTTTGAGCAATGCCTATAGGAGGTGGTATAGGTTGCAAAGCTTTGACTTGAACCTCTAGTCGGTTAAGGTGCTCTTCCATCTAATGGATTCATTGGTCACTCTGGTGTTGGTAGGTTTCTGCCTGTTGCTTGAGCCATCCGAGATTTCCATGAATCATTCTGAATTCCTCATTCTGAGTTCGCTGTCCTTGAACAATTAGACCTTGTATTTCTCGAAGAGCTATACTTGTATTTTGGGATAGTTGTTGATGGCTGGTAGTGGCGGTATTCACAGTATTCTGGACATCAGCTGCTGTTTTCTGGATGAATGCAGAGGTTTGTTTCTGAGCATCCTAAAGTCTTCGGACGTTCTTGAGTGCAGGTTCCTTTTCTTCCTCTAGTTGTCTGAGGAGTTTTTTCATAGCTACTGACTTAGCTATTGGGGTGCGATGTCGGAATGATGGTCCTTTTCCTTTAGAAGGACCAGCAGAAGCAGTAGGAGGGGGAGCGGCAAAAGATAGTGGTGGCACCGAGGGTGCTATTGATTAGTTAATGGGATCTAGTGAACTTGAGGACATAGATTCTGGTATATCACGAAAGATTTTTCTGCGCCGCAACGCCCCTCTGGGCCTCCTGACGCACTCTAGTGACCCCTTGTATGCTCGGTCGCCGCTGGCACCGCAACGCCTACTTTCCGGCATCAGCCATCATAACTCCATGGACTGCCCCCTAACGTCCATCCGCTATCATGCGCTGACATGATACCCTCCCTGCCACTCAACGTCCGTCATACGCCCCGATACCTACCCCCGACCGTCCCTCGTCATCAAACTCCACCAGATGCTCACCATCCCATATTGGTAGTATACTTGGGGCTCCGGCCAGAATGTAATAAGGAAGCTTATTGTCTTGTACTTTATATCGTGTATTTTCTATATTTATTGCATTATTATGTAACTAGCATTCACGGTCGAAGGGCTAGCCTTCGTCCACCTTTAACAACTGCCGGATTCGGTAGTTCAAATGCCACGGAATTTGCCATGGTAAATTCCATGGAACTGGCCGTTTCGTGGACACCCTCTTGGGCTCCACACCCTCTTGTAGGGCACATCCTCCTCTGGAGGTGTGCCAACCATCATTATGTATTTCCTTAGTCATTAGGGTCTCTGAACAGCTATATAAAGGCCGCTGGATCCCCTCTGGAATCCATCAGTCTTCAGACAACCCGAAGACTACGCCCTCCATCTTCTTCTGATTTCGATTGAGGTATAACTCTAACAGGAAGTATTAGGACAAGATATATTAGAAGGACTAAAAAATAAAGAGGAAGAAAATATCCTAGATGTTTAGAGCGAAAGAAACCTCAAACTAATTGATTGAAAACCTAAAAGAGGCCATTGTATCAATTAGAAGACCTGAAGAAACAGGAAACCGGTCGGCGTCTGCGGTAATACAGATTATGACGGATATGAACCTTAATGCGATGTCATGGTTAATGACGAGGCGTTGGATAATCTGGACTAGCAAGCTAAGCTAGCAGATCAATGAAAAGGCGAAATCGTGGAATGACACGACCACCTCAACACCGACTTCTATATATGCTATAGGCGAGCTGACTCCTATGACAACCGAGCTAACGAACGCTACTGCCGTTCAGACTTACCTTCTCAGGATTAAGCAAAATACCTGGACTAAGGAGACGCAGATGACAAGCGCTAAGATCAAGACTTAGCAGGCCGTTCTCACAGTGAAAAAGACTAAAGTTATAAGTCCATCTGCTACAACCATGGTTCTGACAACAACGTTACAGACCCAGACTCTTTTGGCGACGACTCCCTCTTAATAAGAAACTCCTCAACCGCCAATACCTCCTCCGCTAAGCACTCGGCACCCTAATACTGCTAACCGACTAACTCGGCTATCAAGGACCCTGAACCCCACGGCCAAAAAGATACTACATGGTGCAAATAGCTATATCAACACCCTGATCAACGGTCCTCACGTTCACCTAAACAGCTCATATGACCCTTTTCACATACCTTGCTCCCACCTTAACAAATTACACCTTATGGTGACGGGCAATCTCGAGACGAATCGAACGCAGATTCAGAAAGACAACTATATGACGTCAACTCTCAGACTACAGAGCAACTTCCTTATACAACAAGATCGATAAACTTAAGCTATAGCAACTATATTTCAGCCTAACTAAATGTGAACGCACTCACGTTATATTTCATAGGATTCCAACTAGTCCGGAACCTACATCTCCCAAATAAATTATTTCTAATTGAAACCTACAATTTTTTTTACATTACTTACTATGATCTGTCATCAGTAAGCCATGGCAAATATGTTAGATATAGGCGAACCCCTGCCTACAAACACATACGGCCAAGACGACTCCCTAACGGAGTCTTCCCATCCAACTAATGATTCTCCCCACAAGGCATTCCTTGTTATTATATTGTCCACATTAGAAGCAAACATTAATACGATAGATAGACTAGCGACGAC
>ML121547.1:2585-13473 GCA_003788615.2 Terfezia boudieri ATCC MYA-4762
TGGCCTCTGAGAAGGTAGACCAAATCGGCAAATCATTCCTGCAGAGAATGATTCCAATTCATCTGGTAAATACATTGGGTTTTGTAGTCCAGAAGATTGCATTCCCCTGGATAGAATATCCTCCATTTGTTAATCTATTGGATCTTCCTCTATATCTGTATTTGATGGAGGCATGTTCTGGGGTCTTTGGGTAATGGCTCGTGGGGTCACCATTGGAAAGGTGATACTCTGGTAGGGCTGGCGAGGCCCTCTTGGGGTTGGTGAATTAGACATATTGATTTGTGTATGTTATTCAAAAAGTCAAACAAGAATCACCTGTCTACAAAGTAATGTCACGGGGGCCCTATTACTACTTATAGCGCTCTTGTGACTACAAATAGGACGGCCGGACTTATGCTGCTGCAACGATACCTATTCCACAACACAGAATAGAATCCTATAGCAGTAAAGTTCAATTCCACTAAAGTCCGTCACGAAAGATCTTATTTCACAATACAAAATAAATCCTATATCGCTTGAACGTAAAGTTAACTAGACTTAGAACTTTGTAGGCTTCGTATACTCGAGGTGCTCTTGCTTTCGAATACTCTTGATGGTAGAATCAAATTCAACCGGGAACTACTAGCACTATTTATAACGCACGGTGGTTGTAGATATTCTTTGATAAAATATTTTGGGGACGCGCGCCCTACCTGTCACTTTCGAATTAATTAATTCTAAGTGTTATGCCATCCACACCTTTTGTTAACGCAGGTGCTATCTGCGCTCGTTGTCACAGGTTACTAACCTAAACAATGAGTATTATCCCATATCTGTATATATACTAAAACTTCGCTTAAAGCTCTCTAGCCCTATTAACGAATACCCAGCTGAAACAACTAAACTTATCTTCCGATATCCTACCAAAACCAACGATGCCATTAAGTTATTCCTTAACAGTATCATAGGGTCATTTATTTGAGCTTCCGGCAGTATTCACTTAGTAGGGTCTAGTGTCCATTGAAAAATTATTTTCAACTGCATATAACTCTATTAATAGAGAACCGTGGGTCACAAACAAACTATCATTGGTAAGTTCTTATCGCAATGAGGATTATAGAATCTTAGTTCATCTCGATACCTAACTTATTCCCAGAGTTATTACCAATAGTAGGTAAACCTCCTCGTAGGCTTATTACACCTTATTAAAAGGCTAATAACTCCATGAGTTTTACTCCGATTATAAAAAGGATTTCAGAAATGGAATCAGGGCGTCGAGTAGGCCTAGATAGAACCTTGAAAATATAAATTCGGAGAACTTTTTATTTTCGCCCTATCTTTGGCCCACTCCCCAAGTCGCTTCCCTTATAGTGTCACCGGACGCACTTTGGTCTAACGTACGCCCTCGTGGCTTCATTTTTTTATTTATTTTTACCGAATTATTTTCCTGCAGTTCAGGGTAATAATTCAGGTTTCAGGGTAATGCCAAGAGTTCAGAGTAATACCTTCCAGCTAGTAGTATATACACATATAGTATATATTGATCTGGGTATAACTATAGAACCGTTATTCGGATTGTTCTGAAACTTAAACTGTAGCTCCCTCAAGGGTCTATGGACATTCCATAAGAGTTAGAACTATCTGTGATAATTTTTTACTCCTCCGAGGTTTATACCCGTTACTAATAATTATCCTATAGATAAATATTAGAAACGTCTGCACCATATTACTATGAGTGTACCTAGAGTCCACATGGATATTCTAGGGTCGTTCTATGTGGGCACAAGTATCTATGGTAGGGCTGGATGTCACCCCATGACAATTCCTCAATTCTATGCTTTATAGCTCTACCAGAACGTCCTCAATACGCCTATTAGATCCATTCTTCCTTTTCTCCTTTATTGGATACTTGGTTGAATCCTGCTGCCTGTTGTCTACAGTATATTCTCATATACCTGTATTTCAATAGTAAAGACCAACTCTAGACCGAATTCCAAGCAATCAGACAAACCTAGAATGGATGCACTAAGCCAATTCAGCAAGTTGTGAATAAAATCAAACAAATGCAACTCCTTCTTACTAAAATTACAGATTGGCAATGCTATCATCAATTATTGGAAGCCATGGACCCCCCTCTTCTCCATAAGGTTAGAGCACATATAAATGAAGACATGCCATGGGATGAAATAATTGAGCTCTGCAGTAAGCATGACTCAGTTATATATAAGTATCAAACTTCCAAGAAGGACAACAAATCCAAGAATGGGCAAAAAATGCGCCAACAACCTTCTACCTCATAGGGTAACTCCAATTCAGGACAAACTAAATCCTCCTTTAGCAAGTCCAAGCTAGTTAGCAAGCCTACCAATACGAACCCAGCCTATAAGAAGCTTACTCCAGAAGAAAAAGCAGACTTAACTAAGAAAAGTGAATGTTATTACTACAGAAAAGTGGGTCATCAAGCTACTAACTATCCAGTTAAGAAGCAACAAATCAGAAGTGCAGCTGGCACTATCCATTCAGAAGAAGATCATCCGGAAGGAATTACTTCTGCAGCACAATTCATTCAGGATCAAGAACCCCCTATCCCGTATACTAAAGGAAAATCAGTAACCCTTATTATTGATACAGCTAAGGAACACCTCCTAGTTACAACAAAAATCGATGGTTATCTAGCTAAGACCCTAGTGGATCAACAAACTGCAGGAGCAGATCTAATTAGTAGCAAATTTTGCACCTTGTATAATTTGTTATTATATGTACTAAAGAATCCTATCACCTTGCAGATGACTATGAAAGGGTCTAAAGCATCAATAAGCTACTACCCTAAGGTCAATTGCGACTGGCTAGAATGGTCAGAAGAACGAATTTTCTACATGGCGGCCCTCAAAGATTGGGATGTAATCTTAGGCTCCCTTGTACTAAGACATACTAAGGCAGTAATTAATATAGGACACATCAGTGTCACTATCCAACCTCCTGGAACTTCCCAATTCACTCTTACTCCCTAGAAATTTACGCCAAGTGTGAAAAATACAAGGAAGAAGGAGATTACAGCCACTAGTCTCTCTACTCCTGCACAAACTCAAGTTATACATGTCTCAGCAATGAACACCCCTCCAGTTATTAGTTCTACAGCTACGACCATGCAGCCTCATCACAATGTCTTTGATGAGTTTCTTGATATGTTTCCAGAAATGAAGAACCTGGATCTACCACCCCTTCGAGATAATATGAATTATAGTATTGATCTCAAGGATCCGAATACAGTCTTCAAGCCGAGACCTATTAAGCCAAAGGAGAAGTTCTTACCTCAGCTTTTGGAAAAGCTCCGAGAAGAGGAAAGGACAGGACGTATCTATCGGTCCAATGACACCTCCTGTTATACTATGTTTGTTATTCCCAAAAGAGATGATCCAACTAAAGCAAGATTCCTGCATGATCTTGTAGCATGAAATACTTTGATAGCATTGAAGCCTAGTCTTATTCCGAGTCAAACCCTCATTAGAAACACTCTTGCTAGAAGAGAATTCGTTTCTAAGATTGATATTAGTGATGGATATCATTGGGTTAGGGTTATTCTGGAACATGAAAGATATACTGCATTTTCCACTCCCTATGGAGTATTCAGATCCCGAGTTATGCAACAAGGTGATTGTAATACACCTGCTACTTTCCAGAATGCTATGAACAATCTGTTCAAAGATGAACTTGGAATCTTTGTATACATCTATATTGATGACATTTTTATCTATAGCAATACTTATAAGGAACATCTTGAGCATGTTCAACTAGTACTTTGAAAGCTCAGAGAACATAAGTTCTATGCTAATCGTGAGAAGTCACAATTCCTCCCTAACATTCTGCAGTACCTAGGACATATCATTACCCGAAGAGGAATCTCTCCTATTACAAAATCAATAACCAAAATTATTGATTGGCCAATTCCTTAGAACCGAAGACAGCTACAAGTATACTTAGGCATGGTAAACTATCTTAGTAGCGTCATTCCACATCTTGCAAATCTTGCAGCTCCTTTAATCAAGATGGCTAGAGCTACTGCAATCTGGGATTGGATACCAACTCATACCACCTCGTTTAACTTGACAAAAGCAGCACTTTCGGCCAATCCTGCAGTAAAACCAATTAACTATAAATCTCCAGATCCAATCTATTTGGTAACGGATGCTAGCTTAATTAGTACCGGTGCCTAGATAGGACAGGGACCTACTCTAGCAACTACCATTCCTGCAGCATTCTACTCCCACAAGTTTAATCCTGCACAGGAAAACTATTCTAAATTTGATAAGGAACTTCTAGCAATTGTAGACGCACTAGAGCATTTCAGAAGTGAACTTAGTGGATGCACGTTTACCATCCTTACAGATCACAAACCTCTAGTTACATTTCCAATGCAACATGATTTAACTGGGAAGCAAGCTAGATGGCAGCAAATTATATACCAATTTCAATACCACATCAAGCACCTAAAGGGAAATAAGAATGTGATTGCAGATGTACTCTCAAGAGTCTTTATAAACCCCTCTCTGGTCCCTACTCTCTCAGATTATATTCCTCATTCTATCAACTCTCCTCAAGCCCCTCATACCTTCTACAACTCAAATACTTCGTCTAGGTCCTCCAATTCAATTCCTGAATCTTCTAAGGTATCTGCTGCGAATTCCTCACCTTCGATTTACTCTATTCCAGACCCTCCTGAAGTCATAATGTCTGCTGCAACTACCAGAGCCCAAGCCAAAGCCCAAGCCAAATCTCGCAGCTCTGGCTCTCCTCCTCTAGTCAACAATGAAAATCAAGCCCCTCGATTCATGTCCGCTCCTCCTCCAACTCACTACGGATTTCCTGATAACAGTTTGGAAGATGTTATGCCTGCTATGGTGGCTAATAATCCCGTCTTCAAAACTCGCTTTCTGACTTTACCTCCACATAATCCCTATGATGAGGACTCAATCAATACAGTAGGATATCGAGCAAAGCATAGACTTATGCATTGGACTACATGTAAAGATGAAGGCTGTCATTATCACTTACACTCATACATGAATCAGAAAAGACCTCCCTCAAATGACTACTGCTCATATGGTAATAGAAGTAGTCAGTTATAGCTCAAGTAAGAGACCTACCCTAGTTAGGGAATATTCCAATACCTAGTTATGGCTGCGGACTGATATGGCCTGATCAACTATACAGATGCGAGTAATGTGTCCTGGATTGGATGGGTATTGGAGCAAGGAAGTGTGTGACCTCTGAATGCGTTCTTATACATATATTCTCTTCTATAATATTCCATATGGTTCTTATGGTTGTCATTCATATATCGTTATTGGTTGTATTAGGTTTTCAGCTCCTGTATATCAGCCTGACTGCAATGCATTGAAGTTCAGGCTGCCTAATCAATGTATGTCAGCCTGCGTAGATCCTAATCGGGAAGGGACTTCCTAGTTCGGCAATACCAGGCTGCAACGCTGCTACTTTGCTTTAGGAAGTGTCGTCCAGATCTGATAAGGGGTTATCAGATCAATGCTTCTATATAAGCCACCGCTTTTACATAGTTAATAGAATAAGACCCAAGCGGTGTTCTAAGTCTCATATAGCTTTACTCTTATTGAGTCCTTACTACACCCGAGTTATAACTGCGTTTATACTTATCTTTGCTTTTATCTATCAATACTCTGAAGAATTTTCATAGTTACTATCACTGGGGCCCTATTGTCACTTATAGTCCTCTTGCAACTACAAACAGGACGGCCGTACTTATACTGCCGCAACGATACCTATTCCGCAACACAGAATAGAATCCTATAGCAGTAAAGTTCAATTCTACTGAAGTCCCTCACGAAAGATTTTATTTCGCAACACAAAATAAATCCTATATCACTTGAACGTAAAGTTAACTAGACTTAGAACTTTGTAGGCTTCGTGTACTCGAGGTTCTCTTGCTTTCGAATACTCTTGATGGTAGAATCAAATTCACCCTGGAACTACTAGCACTATTTATAATACGCAGTAGTTGTAGATATTGTTTGATAAAATATTTTGGGGACACATGCCCTACTCGTCACTTTCGAATTAATTAATTCTAAGTGTTATGCCATCCACACCTTTTGTTAACGCAAGTGCTATCTGCGCTAGTTGTCACAGGTTACTAACCTAAACAATGAGTATTATCCCATGTCTGTATATATACTAAAACTTCGCTTAAAGCTCTCTAGCCCTATTAACGAATACCCAGCCGAAACAACTAAACTCATCTTCCGATATCCTACCAAAACCAACGATGCCATTAAGTTATTCCTTAACAGTATCATAGGGTCATTTATTTGAGCTTCCGGCAGTATTCACTTAGTAGGGTCTAGTGTCCATTGAAAAATTATTTTCAACTGCACATAACTCTATTAATAGAGAACCGTGGGTCACAAACAAACTATCATTGGTAAGTTCTTATCGCAATGAGGATTATAGAATCTTAGTTCATCTCGATACCTAACTTATTCCCAGAGTTATTACCAATAGTAGGTAAACCTCCTCGTAGGCTTATTACACCTTATTAAAAGGCTAATAACTCCATGAGTTTTACTCCGATCATAAAAAGGATTTCAGAAATGGAATCAGGGCGTCGAGTAGGCCTAGATAGGACCTTGAAAATATAAATTCGGAGAACCTTTTATTTTCGCCCTATTTTTGGCCCACTCCCCAAGTCGCTTCCCTTATAGTGTCACCGGACGCACTTTGGTCTAAAGTACGCTCTCATGGCTTCATTTTTTTATTTATTTATTTTTACCGAATTATTTTCCTGCAGTTCAGGGTAATAATTCAGGTTTCAGGGTAACGCCAAGAGTTCAGGGTAATAGCTTCCAGCTAGTAGTATATATACATATAGTATATATTGATCTGGGTATAACTATAGAACCGTTATTCGGATTGTTCTGAAACCTAAACCGTAGCTCCCTCAAGGGTCTATGGACGTTCTATAAGAGTTAGAACTATCAGTGATAATTCTTTACTCCTCCAAGGTTCATCCCCGTTACTAATAATTATCTTATGGATAATTATTAGAAACATTTGTACCACACTACTATGAGTGTACCTAGAGTCCGTATAGATATTCTAGGGTCATTCTATGTGGGCACAAGTACCTATGGTAGGGCTGGATGTCACCCCATGACAGTTATAGCTCACCTGTAACATTACACCGCTTGTCTATATACCTCTATAGATACCAACAACCCCAAAATCCCCTACAACTATGTCTATATTGAGAGGATTACTCGGACCAGGCTCCGATGAGCCCATGCCTGACAATGATGAGGATAGCATTGTCCAGGCCCAGCAACGAGCCGAACAATTTATTACACAATACTACGCACTACCGTTCCAGACTCCCAAGTTCTAGGAACGTTGGGACACCCCCCGTCAGCAAATAGGAGTCGGATCATTATCCTCCTCCTCTCCAGAACCTATCATCCGTTCGGTAGCACCCTCTGTCCCACCAGGACCATCGAATAAAGGCAAGCAATCTGCTGCTTGGCACTGAACACCTATTAACTCAGGTTATATTACCATGAAGGTACAAATTCAACAGTTAGAAGCAGAAAAGCAAGCGGCACTAGCCAAAGTGCAGCATCTCCAACAGACCCAGAGGACACATACGGAGTTTATCCAAAAGACTACTGCCAATGTTCAGAACATAGCAAATGCTGCAGCTAACAGCCAGGCACAACTATCAAATGATACTCAAATTGCCTTACAACAAATCCAGAACCTCATTCTATCAGGGCAGCAGCATAACATTCGACAGTTTGAATGTATCGACCATAATCTTAGCTACCTCAAGGACCAAGGGGAATGGTATCAACACCAATCAGATACACGATTTAGAGGGATTGAGGAGAGATTAATGGCAGTAGAGCAATATCATCAGGCTCCCCAACCGAGACACCCTCCAATTAATACAGTACAGAGACTCGAGCAAGCAGCAGGTGGAATGATACCACCACCACCACCGCCAGTACCACGACCGAGACCATGAGATCCTACCCCACCACCACTATGTCCAGCAGGATTAGGAATTTTTGAAGACAGACAGGTGGCCAGAAAAGCACCACCTCCGAATAAATTCAAGGGAAATAGGGATCACCTAGAGGGCTGGACACTTCAGATGGATGATTACTTCCTCATCACTCTCACTCGGAACGAAGATCCGAAGTTTGCGTATGTGGGGTTATGTTTGGAAGGGAAGGCATTAGATTGGTAGAAGGCTAATCGGGTTAAGTATCTTACTTGGGCACAGGTTAAGGAGGCTATGGCATTATATTATGGAGATCACTACCAATCGGACCGAGCATATCATGAGTTGGTAGGACTGAAGAAGATAGGATCAGTCCTTGACTACCTAACAGAGGTAGACCACCTTAATAATTATGCTAAACTATCCGAGATGCAGGTCATCAATATCATCATCTCCAACCTCCCTCATAACCTCCGAGTTTCCATGGCCCACTACGAAAACCTCCGCACATATCCTGATTAGTGGAGACAGAAACTCATTGAGATGGATATTATTAACCCCGAATTCCAAAGCCGGAACCGCAATGCCCCTCCCACTCAGCCAGCATCGAAGAAGCATACATTCGAGGAACGGATAACGCCTAGGGGTAGTGAACCATCTACTACCAAAACTAATATAGAGGAAGTCTGTGTACTATATGCAGTAAGAGAAGCAAGGATGCGGGAAGGGAGATGTCTATCTTGTGGACATAAGGGGCATAAAGCAGCTAATTGTCTTCGGGGAAGAATTGCTACTGAACCCCCTTTCTACAAACCTCCCTATAGTGGCAATAAGGAGCCACTCAACAAAAAAGCTTGAACCGACAAGGGACACCTCAAAATCACAGAACTTGGTTCTGAAGAAGAGTCGGGAAACGAGTAGGGAGTTTGTCACCTACCGTCGGACGCACTCCTAGATACTCTCCTCTCTTGACGGTTCGGATTATGATTGCTGGGGAAGAGGTGGAAGCTGTAATAGATTGTGGAGCTAGTGCTCCAGTCGTGGGAAAAAGAATTACTATCAAGGCGGGTATTTGGAAAAAAGCTCAGGAAGTTAAGGTTAGGCAGGGTGATGGATCTCGGATTTCTGGAGGAAAATATGTCGTTAATGCTAGGTTTGATATGTTGGATTCCTCTTCTCGTTTTTTGGGTAAGTTCAAAATAGATGCCGAAGTTTTGGATATTGGGAAGAAGGATGTTATCTTGGGGTTATCTTGGTTGGAGGAAAATGGATTTTCGGTGGATACTCAGGACAGGTGCCTGAGGCAGGTCTCTATAGGTTTGGTCATTCCGTGTTCTATCAGGTGGATTCCTTCTATTAAGATTTTGGATTTGGATCTTGAGCCATTAGAAGATGGTGAGATCGTGCTTATTATTGATGCCAGTGAACGATACTCTCGTTACGAACAGGTATTCTCCGCAGAACAGGCAGCCAGACTCCCTGAACACAAGACCTGGGACCACCATATCCCCCTCTAAGACCCAAGCATAAAGATACCTACCGGAGCTATCTACAAGACCACATGGGAAGAAGATGAAGCCCTACAAGCCCACCTCCAAGAAGCTTTACCCTCTGGAAAAGCAAGACGCTCCCGCTCCGCCACTGGTGTACCAATCCTATTCGTACACAAAAAGGATGGATCCCTCAGGATCTGTGTCGATTACCGAGCCCTCAATCGACTTACTATCCCAAACAAATACCCCCTCCCTCTTATCAGTGAACTATTAGATAAGACAAAAGGAGGCAAGTGGTTCACAAAATTGGACCTCAAGAATGGGTATAACCTCATTAGGATTGCATTAGGAGATGAGTGGAAGACAGCATTCAGAACAAAAAAGGGACTATTCAAGTATACCATTATACCATTCGGGTTGACCAATGCACCCGCTACATTTCAAGAGATGATGGATACAGTCTTTAAGGATATGGAAGGATATATCTGGTACTTGGATGACATTCTCATTTTCGGAGGAGAGACTGAAGAAGAACATCAGCAGCTGGTCGAAAGAGTTCCCCAGCAATACATCCAACATGGGTTAGCAGTCAACCTCAAGAAGTCCGAATTCCATATACAGGAAACCTTATTCCTTGGTCATATCGTCAATGGGCAACAAGTCCGAATGGATCCCTCCAAGCTTGAAACCATGTCCCAATGGCCTATTCCCACCAAGAAGAAGGAGGTACAGGCGTTCCTAGGCTTTGCTAGTAATTATTACTGTCGATTTATTGCCAACTATAGTGCTAAAGCACGCCCCCTAATCGACTTGACAAAAGATATTCCCTTCAGTTGGGGACATGAGCAACAGCAAGCCTTTGACGACCTCCGAGAACTATTCCTCACAGCCCCCATCCTTACACAGTTTGACAGACAACTCGAGACAATTATGGAGACTGATGCTAGTAATCAAGCTATTGCTGGTATCCTCTCGCAATACCATATTGTCAAGGGAGGAAAGCAGCTTCACCCCGTCAAGTACCATGCAAAAACCCTCTCTGCAGCACAATGCAACTGGCCTATTCACGATAAAGAGTTATTTGCAATTGTAGATTGCTTCCGGAAATAGCGAGATTAGTTAGTAGGTGTTCAGGTGAACGTCTACATAGACCATCAAGGGTTGCAGTACTTTAATACGAAGCAGAAGCTTAACTCCCGTCAAGCTACCTAGTACCTCTGCATGTCAGAGTTCATCTATACTATTCACTACAGACCTGGATCGAAGATGGGAAAGCCAGATGGCCTATCTAGATGTTCAGGGGAAGAGAAGTCTGGTATGAATGCCAGATTTTTCGAAGATGGACAGCTGATGGTACTAGGGGAAGAGGATGAAGAGGATGCAGAAG
>ML121547.1:55231-72628 GCA_003788615.2 Terfezia boudieri ATCC MYA-4762
AAAAAAAATCTTCATATATAGAAAAAGAGTACTGTAATAAATTATTTAGTTCCTAAAACAGCATCCTGCAGTAAGAAAAATTGTGGTCCAGGCATGCCTTTGGTACAAATATCTGCTGGATTAAGTGAGCCAGAAATATGCAGGACTATGATTTTGCCAGTTTCAACAAGATCACGAACATGATAGTATGCAATATCAATATGCTTACTGCAATCACTTATACGTGGGTTTTCAGTTAGATCAACTGCCCCATCTCCATCTGTACTAAGTGCAGCAGGAATAGAGGGAAATCTAAGTTCTTTCAGAGCTCTGAGAAGCTATAAGTGCTGTTTAGCTGCTAAAGATAATACAACGTATTCAGCTTCTACAGTAGAAGTAGAGACACAAGTTTGCTTTCTTGAGCGCCAGCTAATGGTATTCTTAGCTAGTTGAAAGATATTACCTGAAATTGATTTTCTGTCATCTTTATTATTTGCCCAATCTGCATTTGCAAAGCCTGCTAAGGAGAGTTTAGGTTTTCTTGTATAGGTAAGTACCTTATCTCTTGTTCCTTTAATATAACGTAAAATACGTTTTGCAGCTCCCATATATATAGTGGTAGGCTTTGAGGCGTATTGAGATAGTTTTGAGACAGAGAAAGCCAAATCTGGACGTGTTCCAATCACAAGATACATCAATGACCCAATAATCTATTGATATAGGGTAATATCTACAATGTTATCACCATCTTAGAATTTGCATAATATAGTATTTGAATCCAAAGGTAGAGTAACAGAGTTGCAAGACATCATGCCAAATCGAGCCAGTATTTTGTCAATGTATGCTCATTGTGAGAGTGTAACTATATCAGGATAGTATTCGATTTGGATACCTAATAGCCAATGTAGGTTTCCAAGCTCTGTAAGCTGAAATTCAGATTTCAAAGCTTTTTTAAGAGCAATTCGAGCAGGGGAAGGTGGACCAAAGAAGGTCATATCATTAACATAAATAGTAATAAAAATTTGATCTTTTAAATTGATAAGGACACAAGGATCAAAAGATGAAAGAGTAAAGCCTAATGGAAGTAAATATAAGGTAAGTCCATTATACCAGGCCTTTGGAGATTGTTTAAGACCATATATAGATCGATTTAGGCATGCGCAATATCCATCTTGTTCATATCCTTGTGGTAATTTCATATAGATTTCTTCTTTTAGATATCTATATAGAAATGCTGCTTTGATATCGAGTTGATCTATAATCCAATTGTAATGCAAAGAGAAACCAATTAGAAGTCGTAATGAGTCATATTGTACAACTGGAGAAAATACTTCATCAAAATCCGTTCCTGGTTGTTGAGAGTAACCTTGAGCAACTAAACGTGCTTTATATCGTATAGGATTGCCTGAAGCATCTCGTTTAATCTTATATATCCATTTGCAACCAATAATATTTCGATTTGGAGGTGTTGGAGTGATAGTCCAAACATTTTATTCTTTCATATTTTCAAGCTCTTCTTGCATTGCTTGAAACCAAAGAGGTGATTCAGGATATGTTGTAGCTTATTTGTATGTTCATGGTTTGTATTCTTTAGTTGTTAAAAGAGCTGAAGCTAATATACCTTCATCACTTGTATTAGGAAGTTGAATAATTTGCCAAAAAGGATATCTTTGATGTTGTTGTCTTATTGGTACTTGTGGATTTATAGGTTCAGGAACTTGTTCTAGTTGGATTCGTTCATATTCTTGTGCATTTTGTGGTGGAAGAGGTATATTAATTTCGAAATTTGATGTTGACTCAGAAGTTGGATTCAAGTTTTAACCTGTATTTTCAATATCAAGACTAACAAGTTGTGGGTTTGGTATAATCAAATCCTTTGTGTTGATTGAAGACTGTTCTGGAGATATAAAATGACAGTCTTTAGCAGAGATTGTACAGATATGTTTGTTGGAATTTTGAATCTTGAAGATTAATGGAGTAGGTGTATAACCAACAAATATTGCCAATTCTGCACGTGGATGTAGCTTGGAGCCAGCAGAACGCTTTTCTTTAGGTATATGAACATAATATGATGAACCAAAAGGATGAAGATGTGAGATCTCTAGTTTAGAATGATATAATGCTTTATAAAGTATTATTCCATTCAGAAATGACTAAGGAAGTCGATTTTGAAGGTAAACTGCTATCGCATATACTTCAGCCCATAAGCATTTATTAAGATTGATTAACATAGCTCGCATCATGGTTGGAATTGTTTGATTATAGCGTTCTGCTATTCCATTCGATTCATAGTTATATAGTGGTATAGGTTCATGTCGAATTCCTTTGTGGTTCCAAAAACTCTGTATTTTATTATTGATATATTCTCCACTATTATCTGTTTTAAAGCAAAGAATTGTAGTGGAAAATTGGCATTCAATCATAGTGACAAAGGTATTAATTTCTGTTGTTGCTTGGTCTTTGGTTTTTAGGAAATAAACCCAAACCATTCGTGTAAAATTGTCAATAAAAGTGATATCATAGCGTGCATTTCTATAGGAAGGAACAGATGCAATACTACTTAAGTCGCTATGAATAATTTCGAAAGGTCTTGTTGCACGTGGTCCATGAGTTGTTAGTACTTTGTGTGTTGATTTTACTTGAATACAAGTTGTGTATTCAAATTGATAAGGAATAGGAGGTATAATATATCCGTCATGATAAACTGTTGGATCAATTTTTGATGGATATCCTAAAGCATTATGCCATTGTTGAAATGTATTTTGAAGTGCCATATATATAGTTTCAACTGGTTTTAGTACTTCAATAATATGTGGAAGATTATTATGGAACTTTGTAACAAGAACTAGATTTCTATTCTTTGTATACAAGTGACCATAATCTCCACTTGCTTCCCATATAAAGCCTTTAGAATGAACTGAATTCCATGAAAACAAGTTATGACAAAGAGTTGGGACATATAAGACATTTTTAAATGCAATTGGATTAACTGAGCTATTAGGAAGCAAACAATTCAAACGAACTGTGCCAATCCCTTCTGCTAATAGGATACTTTTATCTCCTATTTCTATAGTTCCATAATACGGTTTGATTGTGTTAAATTGTCCTATATCATATGTCATATGAGAACTTGCTCCAGAATCAAATTTCCAGACTAGGAGAGAGGAAGAACTAACACTTGCATAGGCATGATCTATAGTTATATGTGCAGATTCTTGTGTTGGCTGTTGTTTCTTAGCCTCTTGATCCTTCTTTAGATGTCTACATTCAGTCCAATTATGACCTTCAAATGGAATCTTATTATGTTTCTTGCAATAAGTACACTACTTAGCTGATTTAATAGTTTCAGTAGACTCTTTTGTATTAGAATTGGTACTTCTTTTGCGTTTTTTAGACGCTGGAGTTTTGGTTGTTATTAATGTACTATCTGTTGTATTAACCAATTGATGGTTAGCAGAGAGACTATAGAGTCTTGACTTTAATTCTGCATAAGATAGATTGTCTTTAGTTGATAGATTATCAACTGGATTTGGATGATGCTTGATGAGTGTTGATAGTAAGAAGTCTCGTTTTGCTTTATCAAATCCTAAGAAGGTATGAAGAGCTTGTCGATAGGTATTGGCAGGGCCTGAGGCACTTTGTTAATACAGGCGTTCCCATTCAGTTTCATAGGAATCAATGAATTCTTGAATTGGTTTTATAGGATCATATTTGGAAGCAATAGTAGTAAAGTTATTCCATTGTTGAATATAACTGAAGATATTATTGACATAGTAGGTATAGTGTAAGAGCTTGTCGATAGGTATTGGCAGAGCCTGAGGCGCTTTGCTCCTAACAAGGTATGAAGAGCTTATCGATAGGTATTGGCAGGGCCTGAGGCGTTTTGTTGATACAGGCGTTCCCATTTAGTTTCATAGGAATCAATGAATTCTTGAATTGGTTTTGTAGGATCATATTTGGAAGCAATAGTAGCGAAGTTATTCCATTGTTGGATATATCTGAACGTATTATCAACGTAGTAGGTATCGTATAAGTGCTTCCAAATGGCATGAGGAGTATTGTATTTAGCAATCTTTTTGAGTATGTGTTTACTCAAAACTTGCATTAAGATCAAAAGAACAGATTGAGAAAGAGTTGTAAATGTATCTTTCTCTTTAACGGACGCATTTTCAGAGGGTTTCACGCCATCAATAACTATGGTAGAGGTTCCTAATCCACAGAATGCCATCTTCATAGTATTAGCCCAATCCTCATAGTTGGATTGACCAACTAGGGGATCAATATTATCGATTTTGACTGCAGCTTGATGAAAATCTTTAGGGATTTTGAAGGTAATAGGAGGAACTGGTGCTTGTTGTTGTTCGACTAGATTAAGAATATCTGGTGACTGTGATTGAGCCATTGTAGATGCGTTCAAGTGGTGTGGTTGAGGTTGAGCAATCTGGGCTCATAACCTGTTGAAATACAGGTATATGAGAATATACTGTAGACAATAGGCAGTAGGATTCAACTAAGTATCCAATAAAGGAGAGAAGGAAGAACGAATCTAATGAGCGTATTTAGAACATTCTGGTAGAGCTATAGAGCATAGAATTGAGGAATGTATATGTGAATGAGATTGAAGTATGAGCTGATGATATCCTCAAGGTAGGGGGAATCCCCTCCTATATATACATGATTCTAATAGACTATAGAGCCTGTCAGAGCGTACTAAATGCGTATATAATATGATTACAACATACTCAACAAGTTTGAGTTGTTGGCAATAATAAACTATAACAAAAAGTAGAACTCAAAAATATAGTTTGACATATGTTGTAAACATGTATAATAGAGCTAAAATAAAGTTAATAACTTAACTAACAATAAGATTAAGGTTATGAAGAACATCTGAAAATACTTAATTTATATAAGTATTTTAGCACATGATTTGACATGTAATGGAATGTAATTAGGAATGACTAATATATGTTTATGTGATTTGTGGTATAAGAGAGAGCATTTGTAGAACGTATTTTTTAATAGGCAGGAATACGGGACTGGGAAAAGGATAATTAGGGATTTTGAGGAGCTAGGGTTAATATGTGAATGTTTTTAGATCTTTGTGAGATAATTACGAGCTAGGGTAAAGATGAATTGTTTTAGATCTCTTAGTGTAAATTATTTACATTGTATATTGCATTGGCAGGATTATGTGAGGATTACAAGGGACAGTATGAGGGAATAGGTATTAGTTTTTATCGGACATGTTGTTTTTTGGGCAGGAAACTTTCAAGGCAGGGTTGATTTAGGTTTTCATAGTAAATAGCATGAGTCAATAAAGAGGATAATTGAACATTATTAGCAGGCCAATTGGAATACAATTTTGATTGCTAGAAGCAGATCTGGCATAGGACATAAAAGACTAGTGGGAAGGAAGCCATTATGAATAAACAGGTGGATGCCTGGTGTCCGGCACAGAAAGGGCGTCTGGAGGCAGAGGAGTTTGACACCTGGTGCCCGAGCAATAGAAGATAGACCCATGGCGCCCAGAGACAGAAGATTTGGACACCTGGTACCTGGGCAACAGAAGATAGATGCATGGCATCCAGAGACAGAGGATTTGGAGACCTGGCGCCCGAGTGACAGAAGATAGACTCATAGCACCCTCAGGCAGAGGATTTGGACACTTGGCACTCAAGTGACAGAAGATAGATGCATGGCACTCAGGCACAAAGGATTTGGACACCTGGCACCTAGACGCTGTGAGATAGATCCATGGCGTCCAGAGGTGGGGAAGCTAGATGCAGATGCCTTGGAGCCAGAGGTCCTGAGGGCTATCTATAGGATTGTCAGTTTGCCTATCAAGTGCCTATATCACCAAAGACACGAAAGGCAAACTAAATTCATTCCTGATACAATTAAAAGTATCCTAAAGTTCATTAGGCCTTGGATATAGAAAGTTTATTTAATAATAAAGATTAACTTTAGATGTTAAAAAAAATATAATGAATGATACTAGACAGTAGTCATTCAATACCATTTACACAATCTATATCCACTTAGGGATAGATATTTGTGTATGCCGATTCTGCTGAGGGATTACCTCAGAAGGGTAAGTTGATTACTAAATAGAATTATTCCATAAGGAATAGAAATATAATAGGTATAATCTTCGTTTGTAATTATGCTATCTATCTGATTACTGCTATTCGGGTTGTCTGAAGACTCATGAATTCCAGAGGGGATCCAGCTGCCTTTATATAGTTGTTCAGAGATCCTAATGACTAATAAAATATATAATAAGGGTTGGCATACCTCCAAAGAAGAGTGTGCTATACAGGAGAGTATGGAGCCCAAGAGAGTGTCCACGAAATGGCAAGTTCCATAGAATTTACTGTGGCAAATTCCATGGAAGTTGAACTACCGAATCCAGTAGTTGCTGAGGGTGGATGAAGGCTATCCCTTTGACCGTGAATGCTAGTTACCTAATAATACAATAAATATAGAAAATACAGGTGTAGCAAATATACATAATATAAGTAGATAATAGGAATCCATAATATGAAATACAAAACAATAACCTTCCTTATTATACTTAGTTTATCTCGATACCTAACTTATTCATAGAGTTATTACATACAATAGGTAAAGCTCCTCTTAGACTTATTATACTTTATCAAAAAGGTAAATAACTCTATGAGTTGTACTCTGATCATAAAAAGGATTTCAGAAATGGAATTAGGGCATCAAGTAGGCCTAGATAGAATATTGAAAATATAAATTCAGAGAACCTTTTATTTTCGCCCTATCTTTGGCTACTTCTCAAGTAACTTCCCTTATAGTCTTACCAGACACACTTTAGTCTAAAGTATACCCTCTTGGCTTCATTTTTATATTTATTTTTATGAAATTATTTTCCTAAAGTTCAGTGTAATAATTCAGGTTTCAGGATAATGCCAAGAGTTTAGAGTAATAGCATCTAGCTAGTGGTATATATATATGTTCTGGTCCGTTCCGGGATCTGGTCCATACCGGTAGGGCCCGGTCTATACTGGTATGGACTGGATATTGCAACAGACCAGGCCATTATAGTATGGCTGAATATCGCAACGGACCAGGCCGTTACAAGATTAAATTGTTCAATGTCATGGATAGCAACAAGGATTTACCACAACACCACAGTAGCCACAGTAGCCACAGCGACATTAAAATTACTAAATAGGGACATATCCAATATGAAGGTTATTTTGTAGCAACATTTGGTCAAAGAACATCGGAGATAACATAGGCGATCTATCCAAAAAAATACTCAGGAGGTATACCCAAAATGAAAGTTATTATGTAGAGAAATGTTCTGGTCCGTTACAGAATTGAAACCTTTAGTTTGTGAGAATTTTCTTCAACGCAACACACTTGTTCAATATAACATATTGTGCACACTATGCCAACCAGACTAGTGCACACTAGTCTCGAACCCGACTACTCCTAGGGAGAGTGCATACAGATATTACCAGAGCACACCATGGACTTAGCAACATACCACGATGTGAAGATAGCGAGAAGGTTTTTTTGTTTTTATTTTTTAGTGTTTTATTTTTTTAGTGTTTTTCTGGTTCTGCTAGTTTTATTCTTGAGTTATTTGAATATATGGCGTTGGTTTTAGGAATTTGCTCATTTTGGATTCACACTCGAACAAGGTTGTTCAAGTGTCGAATGAAGTAATTGGGCATGCTGACGCTCGAATAAGATTGTTTGAGTGTCGTTGGGAAGGATATCGTTCATTTGATAGTCGAACAGCCTTATTCGAGTGTCAGATACGATATACGAAGATTTGACAGTCGAACAGCCTTGTTCGAGTGTCAGATACAATATACGAAGATTTCATAGTCGAACAGCCTTGTTCGAGTGTCAGATACGATATACGAAGATTTGACAGTCGAACAGCCTTGTTCGAGTGTCGGATACGACAATACGAATGTTTTGACAGTCGAACAGCCTTGTTCGAGTGTCGGATATGACAATACGAATGTTTTGACAGTTGAACAGCCTTATTCGAGTGTCAGATATGACATGCGCAGATTTGACAGTCGAACAGCCTTGTTTGAGTGTCAGATATCAGCTGAGGCTTACTTGGACATCAAGTACATGAATGATGTGATGAGGACTGTGACAGCCGAGCAGGAAACCTATTCGAGTGTCATGAGGCAATGCGGTCTTGGACAGCCGATCGGAGGATATGTAGATAATGGAAAAAGAAGGCTCTAGAATGTCTCTCGTTATGCTAGTAAAGTTTTGATACATGTGAAAAGGGGGAATACGTGTTTTGGGGTGAGACTGTCTGGGAAAAAGTTCTTGTTTTGTTAGTATTCATCGTTAGCGAGGATGTTGTTATGACATTAAAAAGTGGGTGAACGCAATCCTTTTGGGGAGTATGGAGAGAGAGAGGATTTAGGGGTTTTTTGTGAAATAATGAAGTGAAGATTTTTTATCATCCTAAGAAGCTTTGAGACGATCTTTTTGTTGATTTCTCCGACCAGTGACTGCCCTTGAGCTCTTGACTCCCCGGTTACATGGTGTATGTTCTTCCGCTAGGAACGAAGTACCCTTATAATGACATTCCCACCCTTACCATAATGTCAGTTGGTCAGAAGATAATGGTGCTATTAATTTGGATCAGTTTCACCCCCTAGGTTTCCTCAATCTCAAAGCATAATTATTGAAGTAAATCCCAGGTGACCTTTGGGAAGTAATTCCTTAATATTCAATTCAAGTACATGGTGACTAACAAGAACTACATAGGTATCGCAGAATTAAAGTATACCTGCGGGACTCAAATAACTGCGATGGAAGAAAAGTAATGATGGGAAACAAGCATAATGTAATATGTTCATGATACTTTGCTGCATGCAGAAAAGAACAAGACCTATAGTACTATAAACTAGAGGTATCATGAAATTACTCGTAGTGGAGTTTGAGCTTTTGTTATGTATAAAATATAATTGACCCGGTTTTCACTCAATTTGCCTTCGTTCATTGCTCAGAGTGTAGATATATGCCATCCCGAAATAGCTCGGCAATCTCGCAATGGACTGGGCAATCCTGGAACAGCCCAGTCCATACCAGTATGGACTGAATCCTGGAATGGACCAGAACATATATATAGTATATATATTAATCTGGATATAACTATGGAACTATTAATTAGATTGTTATAAAACTTAAACCGTAGCTCTCCCAAGGGTCTATGGACGTTCTACAAGAGTTAGAACTATCTTTGGTAATTCTTAAACCCTCTGAGGTTCCCAGCTGTTAATAATAATTATCTCTTATAGATAATTATTAGAAATATTTACACTATACTTCTATAAGTATACCTAGAGTCCATAGGGATATTCTAGGGTCATTCTGTAAGGGCTCAAGTACCTATAGTAGCGCTGGATATCACCTTGTAATAGTGCTCCCCTCCTTAATGTAATAAGGAAGCTTATTATTTTGTATTTCATATTAGGTATTTTCTATATTTATTGAACTATTATGTAACTAGCATTCACGGTCGAAGGGCTAGCCTTCGTCCACCTTCAGCAACTGCCAGATTCAGTAGTTTACTGCCATGGAATTTGCTACGGTAAATTCCATGGAACTTGCCATTTCATGGATACTCTCTTGGGCTCTACACCCTCCTATATGGCACCCCCTCCTCTGGAGGTGTGCTAACTATCATTATGTATTTCCTTAGTCATTAGGGTCTTTGAACAACTATATAAAGGCCACTGGATCCCCTCTGGAATTCAGGAGTCTTTAGACAATCCGAACAATAGCGATCAGATAAATAGCGTAATTATAAATGAAGATTACACGTGTTATATTTCTGTTCCTTACAGAACACTCCTATTTAGTAATCAACCTACCCTTCTGAGGCAATCCCTTAGCAGAACCAGCATACACTAACATCTGTTACCAAGTGGATATAGATTGTATAAATGGTACCAAATGACTACTGTCTAGTATCATTCATTATATTTTTTTTAACATCTAAAGTTAATCTTTATTAAATAAACCCTCTATATCTAAGGCTTGATCAACCTTAGGATATTTTATATTGCACTCAAGCAAGTGTAAATCAATCCGACTTTATATCAACGATATCAAATTCAACTAGCTAGAACAACATATTTCTTAAATGAGATATCAGATTCTCAACTACAGTATATCAACAGAAAGACTTAGATGCAAGCTAAGCAGAGCTCTAATGGGCAGTGGTATTCCATATTAAATAATTCCACCCTGGTTCCATATACCTTTCCCAATATACTCAACAAATCCACTTGTACTCCTGGCAACTAGTCCCACAGCTATATCTATAAATGTGGTATATTATAGAAAAACCGGCACGCCAAGTCCCAGGAACAATCGGCTTAATCAGCCAATCGTCATAATCCCATGGCTCATGAATTGTCTGCTCAATGACCGCCAACTCCTCAAAGAACACTCCATCTTCAACCATGGTTTCACCAAACCCAGACATTACAACAACAGTCTCGATACCACCAACGTCTACCTGAATATTGAAATCAGAAAAAGTGACGCTTTTGCCGGACGATTCAGAACTAGAATCGCGAACAATAGACGCAAAGGATCAGGTCCATAAAACGTATTAGGACTCTTCCATTCAGACTTGCTGTCATCACAAGCAATTGAGCCAATAGTATCCTTAGTCGAGCGGATATTATATATATTATCAGCTACAACTCCACCAGCACAGTAAGGTACTAAAGCGGAAAAGTAACTAGACAATCGAATCGAACTATCAGGTCTAATAGGTTGCGGAGCAGTAATTAGTACTGTAGCGTAATTCTAAGTATAGGCAGCATTAGATATAATGGCATCTGAGGCTGGCCAAAGGACAAAGAAGTCCAGGAGATTAATTATGTTACTGGAGGAAATTCAAAAGTTAGTTAATCAAACTCCAAAGAAAGCGAGATTTGTAGATCCTATAATAGAAGGAGAAATAAAAAATCAGGAAGATTATATAGAACAGGATTATGAAGGACAATCTCAATATGGAGTTTGCTTTAGTCTTCTTCTACCACCTGTATCAGAAGAATTCTATGAGCAATATACTTATAATTTGCAAAAAATTTTGAAATTTGTTCAAACATTAGGTATAGCTTAAGAGTATCATCTAGAAGATACCAAACTCTTAATGGAAGCGGCAATAAAACATTATCTTTGGACAACAAGATATCCATTCAAGGAAAGAGATTTGAAAATGAATGCTTTTCTAAGCAAAGAATTAAGAAAACCACCCATACCTCTATTAAAAGAGCTACATAGGGTTATAAAGGAATGGGATGATATTATGACCTTTATGTTAAGTGGTATACATCTAGAAAAAAGTACACTTACTGTGGAGGATTTGTTTAATCCTGGTAAAGGTATGCTCAGAATGTTCGCAAGAACTCTGAAGAATAAAGGCAAAGGTAAAGAACCTGCGAAAGAATCTGCAAAAGGAACAGGAAGTTCCGATCCTCCTCCTCCTCTACCAGATGAATCAGGTGATGAGGGACAACAAGAAGAACAACAAGAAACTAGAACGGACCGTCCACAACAACAAGTGGCAGGACAAGGTAATCCAAATGATAGCAGAGATGATACCTTTGATTCGATAATACATCATTAGTAGCTAGTCAACCAGTAGCCAGAATAATACAGAGAAGCAAATCGGTAGAACATCAACAATGGGAATCTACCACTGGTATGATCACCACCGGAAGCTATAAAGTTTCAAAGAAACTTAGAGGAATCAAGCTGGATATACCAGAGAAACTGGATGGAAGTGATAAACGATTTAAAGACTCACAGTATTATGATGCATGGGCAACAGCAGTTCAGCGGTAGTTGAAAATCAAAGGAATTGATTTGGAAAGTATGGAAGCTGTGGAAATTATCAGATTTCTACTCAAGGGGAGTGCTTTGGTTACTTATAACTAGTATCTGAGAGATAAAGAGAAGGACGCAAAATTCTTTGGTTTTATATTAGTACTCAGAGATTTTCTGATACCATCTACTAGCAAAGATATTTTATGGAAGCAATGGGAAATAGCTACACTATACAAGGACAGACGACATATGGGAATTAAGCAGTTTGCCAACTAGCTCACTAAAATACAGATTAAATTAATTGATAAAAGCGGAAAGCAATCAATATCAGAGGAAGTCAAGAGAAGGAAGTTTCTCAATTATTTACCTGCATATATGTCAGCTACTCTAATTCCTTTAATTAAAGAGGATTGGATATATGATCAGCTAGTATACCAAGCAGAGTCATATGAAGTGTCAAAGAAAGATATTGCTCTACTACACACACCAAGTGGATCTCAAAAGGAACATCAAAAATTATTCAATAAGGATCGAAATCCTCGCTAGAATTATAATCCACAAAAATTAGGTTTTAATCCCAGCAACAAGCCTGTCAACAAAAGCAACAACGAAAAGCGTAAGAATTCAGATTGGGACACTATCACCAAGAAATTGGATCAGAAAATGAAGATACAACTAATCAGGAATAAAAAATATTTATGGTATTGAAACCCTGGTCATTCCTACAAGGATTGTAGGAAGCACCAAAATAAAGTACCCATGTATACTGCGGCACAGGATTTAAGTCTACCTGCATCAAAAATCAGCAAGGATAAAATCAAGGAACAACCCTTGTCAGCCCAGACCCTGGACTATAATAAAGTTTTTATTAGAGCAAATAGACACCCCGCTCTAGCATTGGTAGACCTCCAAACAAAGGGAGGAGACCTAATCAACTCTCAGTTTATATACTTGTACAATATTCCTACAAAGAATATTGAGAAGGTATCTTTGGGGACAGCTATCAAAGGCTCTAAAGCAACTATTGAAAAATTATGTACAATAATATTAGATTGGATAGGATATGTAGAAGAATGTACCTTCTATGTAACGCACTTATCAAAATGGGACATGATATTGAGAGAGCCAGCTCTTTCCATAGTCCATGCCATTATTCCTATACACCAGGAACCAGTTACTCTCCAACTAGAAGATATTTCTAAGTTTGCATTGAGGACATAGAAGAAATCCAGCACCATGGAACATGGTATAAGATCAGCATACCTAGAAGTATTATGTGAATCAGTTACAGATTATAGTGAACTAGAGAATTGGGAAAATATCAGTGATGTGGAAGATACCAATAAGGAAAGGGCCTTTTCAACAGCTGTTTCATTCATAGAGAAGCAATTTAATCCAGTAATGGAATTTCCCAAATTATTTCCTAAGGAAATACCACAGGATTTACCACCCTTAAGGAAGGTCAACTACACTATCAGACATAAACCTGGAGCCATATAGTTACCAAAATGGAGACCATCAGGATATCGATTTACACAACAAATCAATGATAAAATTACTGAGGAAGAGAAAACAGGAAGAATCTACTAAGTCGAGAATGACACCAACACGGTAGTTATATTCACTATACCCAAAAGAGACAAACCGGAAGAAGCCAGATTTGTCAATGACTATTAAGACTGGAATCTAGCAGTGGAACCTGACTATACACCCCTACCTGATATAAATGAATTTATTGAACTAGTAGTAGAGAAATCCTTTTGGTCAAAAATAGATTTACCAGATGGATTTTTTAATGTCAGAAATGATGAGGAATCAGAGAAGCATTCTACTTTCCGAACCTACCGAGGGTACTATAGAAGTAGAGTTATGCAACAGGGAGACCGAAATGCACTAGCTACTATAGTCAGAGTTATGAATGAAATATTTAAAGATATGATTTATAAAGATATAATAATTTATATTGATGATATTATAATCTTTACTAAGAACTATGAGGACCACACGTAGAAGTTCTCAAGAAGGTTCTACAGCATCTACAGGATAGGAAGTTCTATCTCAAAGAAACCAAGTACCAATTTTTCATAACAAAATTGCAGATTCTAGGTCATGTACTGACCGCAGATGGACTTTATGCAGATCCAAAGAAAAGAACCACCATATTGACATTTCCAACTCCAAAGAGAAAACGGGATTTATGAGGTTTTCTAGGAATCGTCAATTATCTAAGTTGTTTTATTCCAGATCTAGCTTCATACACAAGTACATTGTCAGAACTACAGGGAGAAACAAAGAAATGGGAATGGACAGACACTCATAATACAGCGTTTGAAAAACTAAAGGAACTCGTGAATTCCCCACATATTTTAAAACCATAGAACAATAAGTCAACTGATCCAAAATATTTAGTTTGTGATGCAAATGATGTAGTATTGGGATCTTGGATCACTTAAGGACCATTAAATCAAATCAGACCATCTTGTTTCTACTCTCGAAAATTTAATCCAGCTCAGTTAAATTATCTCACCTTCCAAAAGGAATTGTTGACAATTATTGACTCATTAAAATTTTTCAAGGCTCAACTAAGAGGTCACAAATTTACAATCCTTACCAATTACAAACTATTGGTTACATTCCATACTCAAGCACTATCTAGCCAGAAGCTAAGACGATAGCAAGATTATCTAATGGAATTTGACTGTACTATCCAGCATACTGCAGGAAAGGAAAATTTGATAGCAGACACTTTATCCAGAAAGTATAAATATTAGGATATTTCCACTACTGAGGACAATTATATCTCCACCAACATCTATCCTCCTAACATTACCTATCCTCCTCATATTTATACCAACGCAATAACCACCTCTTGGAAAGTTACGCTAAAAGAAAAGATTATTATTCAAGACAAAATAGTATCTCATAGAGCTATCAATTTCAAGCATGTCGACTGTGACTACAACAAGTGTCATGGAAGATCGGAAGTGGCAGGACACCACTACTCTTGCCCCTACCTCAATGATGAGGACCAGACAGAAACCGAGGAAATCAATTATGATATTGTGAAGGATGAGGACTCTTCTTCGGAAGAACAGGCCCTCACGGAAATTCCAGAAGAGATATTTGAAGGGTATGATCGAGTACCCAAACTAAAACGCAAGCCTCTAACAGTTCTTAGACTTAGATTTGTTGCTCTTACTAAGGAACAACTTGAAGAAGTATCCAAGGGGAAAGTAAAAGCAGAGGCAGTGGTACCAGATATCTCTACTCCCGAAATCGAAATCGAAATAGCATTCAGATTAGATGCTGCTCTCGAGCACTATCTACAATATTGCAAGGAACTTGGTCCTACTATAAAGAGTACTATTGTCCAGCACATGGAAGCTCATATCAAATAAGTAATAGATATTTTTCTATCACAAAGTATGCTATTTGCAGAGAAGAGGGACATAGCAACTTGACCTGTATCTTCTTAGATACAGTTCTTATCAAGAGGAAGGAATACCTTAGGACTATAGTTACATCAGGAAAGAAATTGTGGGGTCCGGACGCCCTGCAGTGGCGCCTGGGCGCCACTGCTTTTTCCCCTGCCTCCCGTGGCGCCCATGGCGTCCTGTACCTACTGCCTTCCGGCCCTTGCCTCCCAAGGCGCCCTGTGAATATACGTCTCCGACCTCTGCCTCCCAGGGCACCCTGTGCGTACCTCTCCGACCTTCTGCCTCCCAGGGCATCCTGAGCGTACCTCTCTGACCAGGGCATCTTGTGCCTACCTCCCTCCCGACCCGGGCATCCTGTGTGGTACTCCTCGACCTTCTGCCCCCTAGGGTACCCTGTGCATACCTTTCTGACCTTCTGCCTTCCTGGGTATACTAAGTGTATCTCTCCAACCTCCTGCCTCTTATGGTCTGACTGGAGTATCTATTCTCTAGGCCTTGGTACGATACGTCTTATCAAGCACAACAAACACAATCATAATCATATTCAAACTCGCTATCCTATATACTCCTCAATTCCTCCTTTTTCATTCACCGTAGAGCTCATTCTACGTATTGAAATCAATTCTATTATTTACAAGCCACGAACGTCCTTCTTTTAACCCAATGAGATGCACCATTCCTTTGATGTCCGTAATTCGAAATATATTCATTCCCTTTCTATCCTCCCGCTCCTCCATACGAACCATTCCTTCATCCCCACCTGGCCTAGTTGAATCTCGTACTTGAAGTAATGAAACAAGAGCCACTTCATAGATCCTGTTAATATTATCCCGCACGCTGAAGAGCCCTTCCAGTTTGCCAACAATTTTTCCATCAAGGTCACCCGTTACATACTCTGAACGTTCCCTCTGCTGCACCCACACCCAATCCGCCCTGGGCTGACCTCGTTTGCGAAATGGTTGTCTTGCAGTCCACCAGATATTGTGAGTCTGCCTACCTTCGCCCTGGAATTGTGGCACCATGACTGATAGCTGTGCAAAATAGTTTGTTGGGAAACGTGCGACCTCTTCCACATTCATGGCTCCTGGTGTGCTACCCATGTTTCGCCTCAGGTATTGGTAAAAGCCCTCTGTAAGCTGCGTAATGCCCAACCTTGCCGCAAGCGTCTGCATAGGAGTTCCCTCTTGACTCTCCGAAGCTTGTTTCCTTCCCAATACTGGACCCCGTGCTCTCCCTGCCTGTATAGCCGCCTTCTCAAGGTTATTGGCACCGTGGCTTCTGATGATACTAAGAATTTCCCCACTGAACTTATACTCCTGACTCCATACCTCCATGTTCAGTTCCCTCATTCGCAATGCATGTTCAACCGTAATGGTATCCAGTATTTGCTCAGTTGCATTCACATGGTTAGATCTTCGATAAGCATCTTTCAGAGGCTTGTGTAGAGCTTCTGTAATCTCCGTGGAATATTGCGGAAGACTCCCGAAATCTTTGATCTGCATGCTATAGTGAGATAGGAGATGTAGCTTAGGAAAATTGAAATCGGCCTGGCACAGGATGTCCTGAATCACCTGTTGTCTATCCTGCCATTCTTGTGTAGCTATTTTCTTCCTCTTAGTGGCGCTGAGCTCGAAATATTCATCCAATTTAGCCTGACGTGTCTCGACTTGATCAATTGCAAGATCCCTTGAAGCCTCCTTTGCCGTCTGATGATCCTTCTTGGTAGCCCGAAACTCGCTGAAAACATGCAGGTCATCATGGAATTTCCGGAGGTATAGATCCATATAACCTATTGTCTGGTAGAATACTCGACCTATCTAGTCAAGGAGTTGTTTGTGGTCGCGTACCTCCACAAGCTATCCCAGACCCTTGTCTGGGGTAGTATAGGTCCTATAGCAGGTGGGTTTTTTTCTATAGCCGTTTAATGCTACACCTCACCATGGCTTTATGCCTCTAAATTAGTACACTAAAACCGAACGAAGTGTCGTCGTCATGTACTAGGTTATTGTCTGTGAGGTTCAGAGAGTCGTCCGCGATTTCGTCTAAGGTTTTCTCGCTAGGCAACACATGCTATATAGTGGCTAAAGACGGAATACCGCGTCATGGTCTCAGTGTGTGA
>ML121547.1:85161-204792 GCA_003788615.2 Terfezia boudieri ATCC MYA-4762
CGTGTACTAAACTGTACATCTCCTTACATTAATCCTTACTGATTATATACAAATACACTAAACACCACATTCTCTCTCGCAAACATCTTGCGTAAAAAATTATGGGGAGGAGTGATTAGTGCTGTATCTATCAGTCCATATTTATAAAATCGTCAGAGTAATTTTTGGAAATATACTTCTTTTTTAGAACATCCTTTTTTTTATAGAAGTATATATCCTTTTCTCATGACATTATTTAATAAATCAAGGATTTTGTCATAGGACGTCATTCTTTTTAATATCAGATCCATACGGAAACCATGTTTATAGGCGATCTAATTCACTCGATCCTTGTATGTCCTGATACTAAAACGGTCAAAGTTGTTCTAGTACTTGTACTACTATACGTTATAGTTACACGAATGACGCTAGTGAATATACACTCAAAAGTCAATCTAGTTGACGGGATAGAGGTAGACACGATTCACGTCGTCCTTATCTCCCTTTAGGTTCAAGAAAGTCTCGAGACTCTTCGGTATTCACGACAAATCGACGATTTCTATTACGTTGCATAAGTCGAAGATGTCATCTTCATCTCTGTGTTCAAACGAATGGACTCGCGGTCGATTACCGTACTAATCGATCTCCTTTCTATAATGGACTTTAACTATACGACAGTAGAAATAGTAATTGGGTTAGACGTAGACGTTTCGGATGATTCCTCTCAAGTGTATTTGTATATAATCTATTCATGGATTAGAGTATAAGGAAATTATATTACATTTTATGCAATACGTCGAGGGTATATATATGACTGTCTTTAACTTCGTATAATTCTATCAAGACTCTGTCTCTTTGGGTTTAGACCTGTACAAGGTTAGTGTTCTATATAGTTTTCGCTATCTCTCTGTCTTTTTTTTCTCCATCTGTCTGTCTCTCTGTCTCTCTCTCTCTTTCTCTCAATATGAAAAACAATATCAAATAATAACGGTTGTTGAGTTTGAACAACTCATACAACATTAGTATAACATATGCGTAAATCATGCGAGATTGTCCGAGATATCAGACGATCTTAGTACATATATATCCTCCCCAAAGGGGGATNGAACTCTTCTAGGCAACTAGTCGAATATGAAGTTAGAGTAAGTGTATATGTAAGGAGTTAAGATACGAGATATCGAGATGGTCTTGTAAGAGTTACGCGGATAATCTAGGCAAGAAGGAAAAGAGGAAATAACCTATGAATCAACTTAGGACGACGGATAACAGATATCATATAAGAGTATATGGACATAAAGTTGTCGGACATTGTCATTATGTAGAGTTTTAGAGATATTGTGATTCTTCTGAATTCATAGAGTCCGGTTATTTACTCGTGGATATAATTGATTTAAATTACAACCAGTTGTTCAGTACAATAGAAGTCTTTTATAGTTGGATAGCTTACAGAGTTTGTTTGAGTTCGGTACTACCGATCCAGGGAAAGGATAATATAGTTGATTAACCTTTGCTTTGTTAAAATACTTACATAAATTAAGTATTTTCAGATGTTCTTCATAACCTTAATCTTATTGTTAGTTAAGTTATTAACTCTATTTTAGCTCTATTACATATGTTTACAACATATGTCAAACTATATTTTTAAGTTATACTTTCTATTATAGTTTATTATTGCCAACAACTCAAACTTGTTGAGTAGGTTGTAATCATATTGTATACGCATTTAGTATGCTCTAACAGGCTCTATAGTCTGTTAGAATCATATATATATAGGAGGGGATTCCCCTTACCTTGAGAAGATGATCAACTAATACTTCAATCTCATTCACATATACATTCCTCAATTCTATGCTCTATAGCTCTACCAGAACATTCTCAATGCGCCTATTAGATCCGTTCTTCCTTTTCTCCTTTATTGGATACTTAGTTGAATCCTGCTGCCTATTGTCTATAGTATATTCTCATATACCTGTATTTCAACAGCCTGTAACAGTAATACATCTCAAAATCTCTATAACACTAAGAAGACTTAAGTATCTCAGGCCAATAAATGAGCACCTATATTAACTAAATTTAATGTTGGTCAACAAGTCATGTTATCTTCAGAAAATATCAACCTATTGAATGTCTCAAACAAACTCAAGCCATGATAGCTAGGTCCCTTTCCTATTATATCAACTAATTGGAAACGAAACAACTATAGCCTTGATCTATTAAATCAACCAAACCTTAATGTCATATATAATACTTTCCATATCAGTAAGCTGAGACTTTATCGAAACAATGATCCATCTAAATTTCCAAATAGACAATCCAAAGAACCTAGACCTATACAAGATGACCATTATGAAGTTGAGAAAGTATTAGAATTCAGAATGGCACTACGTACTAGTGAATGTCAATATAAGGTTAGATGGCTCGGCTACTCTCCTAAGCATGATTCTTACATAAGTGCCAAGGATATCACTCAAGAGATTCTTTAAGACTTTTGGACAACCGAGAGTCTGGAGAATACATTTAAGAGACGTTGAACAACCAGAGGAAGACAAGGACCTCATACTAGAGATGAAACTCGAGCTCTCATACAACAAGAATGAGATTGAGTTCTGAATCAGACAAACCCTATCGAAATACACACCAACACTAACATAATCAAAATGCATAAAATTCTTAGAAGAATGGAAGTGAGAATGGCAGAAGCATAAACTATAAATATAGTAAATCCTTCTAAGTGGGGAAGTATAATAAGGAAGCTTATTGTTTTGTATTTCATATTAGGTATTTTCTATATTTATAGCACTATTATGTAACTAGCATTCACGGTCGAAGGGCTAGCCTTCGTCCACCTTCAGCAACTGCCGGATTCGGTAGTTTACTGCCACAGAATTTGCCATAGTAAATTCCATGGAACTTGACGTTTCGTGGACATCCTCTTAGGCTCCACACCCTCCTGTATGGAACCCCCTCCTCTGGAGGTATGCCAACCATCATTATGTATTTCCTTAGTCATTAGGGTCTCTGAACAACTATATAAAGGCCGCTGGATCCCCTTTGGAATCTAGGAGTCTTCAAACAACCCGAACAGCAGCGATCAGATAGATAGCATAATTACAAATGAAAATTACACCTGTTATATTTCTGTTTCTTACAGAACACTCCTACTTAGTAATCAACCTACCCTTCTAATGTAATCCCTCAGCAGAACTGGCATACACAAACATCTGTTACCAAGCGGATATAGATTGTATAAACGGTACTGAATGACTACTGTCTAGTATCATTCATTACACTTAAGGTTCTTGTCCACAAGAACCTAATTGATCATACAGCCAGACTCATTATTATCACTAACAACAATGGATGGGGCTTGAGGACCAGTCCTCATATACAACTACTGAAACATAGTAGCGTACCTCTCATTGCACCCCTGGGACAAAACTATAGTATAAGAAATACAGGTATCAAAAACATAAAGATAATTCAAAAAACCTAATGCCTACCAATAGGAAAAAAAGAAAAATCCTTATAAAATAACATCAGCATCTCAGGGTTTGCGAAGGTTATTTAGATGGAATTTCTAAAGAAGTTCAGTACCTCCATCCTTCAAGCTCTTATATGGTTCCCATATGTCATTATCAGGACTATAATCCTTCCAAGAAACTAAATATATTACTCATCCCTTTTTAAGTTCACTTGTCCTAACCTTCTCAATTTGGTACTCTGATTCTTCGAGATCTACTAGAGGAGGTGTTGGCAAGTGGTTGCTGGTTATTGTATTAAGGTAGTAGGGTTCCAACAAACTGATATGAAAAACTGGGTAAGTTTTGCCTATACTTAGAAGGAGTTCTAACTCATAGATATAAGTGCCAATAAGCTATTTGATTCTAAACTTTCCTCATTTCTTGTAGTCAAGCTTTTTTGTTGGACACCTTGTTTTGATATTTTTTGCATTGACCATAACCTAATCTCCCACTTTGAATATTAGTTTCTTCTCTACTACCTTAAGGTTATAGTATTTTGATATCCAGTCCTGTACCACTTTCATGTTTTCCCTCATTATCAATGTCATTGTATCTAAGGTTTCAACCATCTTGACTGCCTTAGGGTTGTTTGACTCGGTTGAGGCTTCAGTTGGGTTCTGGAAGTTGTTCTCAGGATATTAAGTATATACTGCACAAAAGAAGTGAGTTTGGTACTAGAGTGGATAGTATTATTATAACAAAACTCAGCAAAAGGTAATAACTCGACCTAGTTATCCTGATCTTAATAATAATACATCTGTAGCTAATACTCTAGGGTCTGGTTAACTCTCTCAGTTTAACTATTGGTCTATAAGTAATATACTGAGGACTTATCTAACTCAACTCCTAATAATCATATTACTTCTATCCAAAACAAACTTGTAAATACTGAATCCCTATCTAATACTACCCTCTTTAGTAGCCCATGCAGTCTACAAACCTTCTTGACAAATATCCTAGCCAACTCTTTTGCCTTCCAGTTCTTCACAGGAATAAAATGTGACATCTTAGTAAACCTATCAACAATTACCTATATTTGGTTGTACCCTTTCACTGGTAGTAAATCAGTAATGAAATCTATTGAAATATATTCCTATAGCCTATAGGGAATTGGAAGAGATATGAGCTTGCCATATTTTTTGTGTCGAGCAGTCTTATTTCATTAGCAAGTATCACATGTACTGTAATATATTGTAGAGGGATTTGGATAATCTGATAAAATCTGATCTGATTAGATAAGATAAAAACTTAATCTAGTTATTTCTAATTAACATAGTAGATTATAAAGTAAATAGTAATTACTACTAGTAGAAATATATATAAAACAGTAGCAATTATGTAGATTATAATCCTGTGCATAATATATAGTATAAGATAGAAGTTATGGAGTGCCAAAAGCACTAATAGATTAACCAGTAGAACTCTTATATTGATTGTATCTATCTCTACTTCTTTGAGTCTTTCTTCCCCATTCCTTAGTGGAATGAAAAGGAATATATACTAATTCTCTTACAGAGGAGTGAGTCATGATTGAGGCAGTGCAATGGCAGTGCTCAGTCTCTGACTCATATATGATTTGAAATCAATACCAGTTATAACTCAATATATGAGTCATATGAAATACATAAGTCAACAAGGCAGACAGCCTAATATTTTGGATGCTTGTTGAGGTTAATATAAGAAATTACATAAGTTGTAGGGTAGGGGGTTATTCAGGGTAACTGACTAATCCACTTCCTTACATGCCTCCCTGTTTAGATAAAAGTCTATCCTAAGAAATTAAACAGGGGTAGAGGATTCATGTACTTAATTAGTAAAGCTCCTATACTTCCCAAAAATACCTTATCCTCATCAGATATATAATTATATGCAAGAGCTATATCATTATAATAATAAAGAGGTACATACTCCTTAGGTAGTTATATATCTGGAGGGGGAGGAGGTCCATAAACTTTCCTAACTGTCCCCACATCTAGTCTATCAATTATTGACTTAAAGAATTTCTGGAAGTTTTCCTTCTCTTGTTCACTAACTTTTAGGGCATTAGTGGAAACTAGGGCAGCTAGTACCTTCTTCCTCTCATTATTAATCATATCAAGTGTCTCTTGCTTGGTCTTATAAATACCAGCTTTATAATTAGTAACTTTCCTTTTCTTAAAGGTAGCTTCTTTATTACCATTCAACTAAAAGTCTCTTTTCAACCCTAAGTCCACTGCCTCTTCTAGTACCCACTCATTGTACTTGTTTGGCTATCCTTCCCACTTTACCAAATACTGCAACTTTCCTGTTTTAGGTGCTGACCTAAATTCCAATACTCTTTCCACTTTATACCTATCTTCCTTAACTGGTCTTGGTTGAGGTTGATCTCTAGTAGAGAACAGTTGAATAGGATTTTAGAAGAAAGGCTTAAGTAATGAAGTGTGGAATTTGTTGTCAATATTATTGAGGTCAGGAAAATCAGTGAAGTCCAGTTTAGCTGTCTGGCTCTATGGGTAATAGTAGATAATATAGAAGGGTCCAATCCATTTTGGGGATAGCTTAGATATGTGGTACCTGGCAGGGAGATTCTTGGTGGATAGTATCACTTGGTCACCAGCTCTATAGCTAGGAGATACTTGTCTGTATTTGTTAGCTTGCTGAATTTGGCTTTCTTTGGCTTTGGTGAGATTTTCAGCAGCTTCATAGAATCTGGTGGTAGGGTCTGAGTAGACTTGAATAGGGTGAGGGAGAGGAGATGCTGACAGCTTGGGTTGGTAGCCCATCCTAACCTAGAAAGGTGACTTCTTCCTAGAAGATTCAACTTTTACATTCACCTCTATTTGAACAGAAGATGTTACTTCAACCCAATTGAGTTCTTCTAACTTCTTGGTAGCATACATAGGAATAATAGTTCTATTCTTCCTCTCACTTGCTCCATCTGTCTGAGGATGATAAATAGAAGATGCTTGATGTAAAATTCCATTCTTACTAAGCTATTCTTGAAATTCTGATAACATAAATAGGGGATCTTGATTAGAGATAATTTTATAAGGAAATCCTACACTAGACTTAATGAATCTTTCAAAGATATCAATAACTCCTTATATATTAATATTCTCCACAACAGGTATAAGATAAGTGAAATCAGAATGCCTATCAGAAATGACTAATAGCTTATAAAATATTAACATGTATGGAGAGGGTTTTTCATTGGTCTTATAACCATAAATAATACTTATGCAGGGTATTATGACAGGTTCCATACTAAGAAAATCTATTGCAATACTTCCCCAGAGTCTAAGTGGTATATTGAGTGGTATTAGGAGACTTATAGGTTTCTGTGTAGATCCTTTGGTAATTTGACAGATCTCATAGCTTTGGACATATTAGTATGTCTTATCATAGGAATTCTGCCAGATATAGTTACTATTCAGCTCTTCAAAGGTTTTTGACCTTAGTGGTGTCTCAGATATTTTTTCTATTGGGTTTCTGGTACTATTGTAGGAATTAATTTTTCTCTGAGTTTTAATATAAATTTATCGTAATTCCTTTCTTTCTCAACTGGTTTTTTAGTACAGTATTAGTTATACCAGATACTAGCACTATCAGTAAATAGAAAGCTTGCTCTATTCACTGCCTCCCAATTATCTATATCAAACCTTTAGTACCTGAGCCACTTCTCTATTTGTCTTGTCCAATTGTCAAAAGTAACTTGATCCTTCCATTTTTCATTCTTTCTATCAAGGATTTCAGGGTTTGAGATCTTAGCTAACTTATTGACTCTCTTGATAGTCTTGTTATTAAGCTGTCCAGTTCTTACTAGCTATCCAGATTTCTTAAACTATTCTACTTAGTGAGAACTAGGTTCTTTGACTTTTCTTCTCCTATCTTCCTCACTATCATCTGAATCTGACTTGTCTCCATCAAATCCAGATCTAGAGTTATCTCCTCCTGCTGCTGCTCCTCCAGCTCTCTTCTTGAGTAAAGGCTTCTTCTTTTTGCCTTTATCCAGACTAGCTTGTAAGTTTCTATTTTCCTCTTTCAGTTATTTCATTACTTCAACTACTCTGAGTAATTCCTCAAATATCTGTTCAGGTTCTAGTTCTTCTAGTTCTGAATCACTTTCTTGTTCTGTTCCTTTTCCAGCTTCTACTTCTGATTCTGGTTCTAGTTCCTTTTCCTTACCTTTCCTGGTTGGGAATTCCTGGATTCCTTGGTACTGAACTACTGGTTCTATTAATTCTAGTGTTTCTAATTCATACAACTTCCCTAAAGCTATATACTGCTTTATTTCTGGCCAATAAGTTACTATCTAGAGTATTCCTTTTACTGGATTGTACATTAGATCTAGCCAATTCTTTGTTGTTATATGCTTTAATTCTAGATTAATAGTTGTATCTTTGTCTAATTTCTCTCTATTCTAGTATATTATATACTTAAAGATAGTATCCTAGAATATCTCTAATTCATATTCTAATATCCCAAAATAGTTCAATTGGTTATAGATATATGCTTGCATCAAATTTCTTTCTCAATCTTTCTTGTATTCTCTCTAGTATTTATTTAATGCTAGTGCAGTTGTAAACTTCAATTTTAGGAGATTTTCTTGAGGTCCTAACTCAATTTCCACTTGAGCTTTTTCATCTTTTGGAATTTCTTTTCCTGTCTTAGAAACTTTTTTTGGAGTATTGACTAATTTCTTCTTCAATTCTTCTAGTTTCTCAGGAGTTATAGCATTCCTCCTCTCTCTTCTCCTAGCAGGCATAGCATCACCCTTCCTTGATATTATAAATATGTCTGTTAGGTTTTATACCACTGATTCTCTTAACTCAGTCAAGACAATCCTTTCCTCTTCTAGACTAGATCCTAATGAAAAGAGATCTATGTCCTGTGATACCCCTTCTTCTCCTGCCTCTACTTGTTTAGATACTAGGTTTGATAGAATGCCTAGGAAAAGTCTGAAGAGGAAGAGAGTTACCTTTGTGGATGAGATTGTGTTAGGAGCTGGACTTCCAACCAATAAGGGTAAGAAGGTGAGGTGGGCAGACAGAGGTTGGTCTACTAGGTACCTTTGCTCTTTTTAGAGAGAAAGGTACAGACAATGTCCTTATTTTACCTGTTATGAAAATAGCAGGTTTTTCTTTAAGTTGGATTTTGACTGGAGTTGGGAAACTCTCTGGTATCTTAATATGGAAAGAGAGTGTTTTTATACCAATGGTAAGTCTTTCCTTAGGAACTTCTTTGCTTTTTTAGAGTCCTCTATTGACTTCTATTTTCTTCAATTCCTTAGAGCTGGGTAAAAATCCCTTTTACTCTTCTAGGACTTTTGACAGGTCCCAGACATTAGAGTTCAGGTAATTTTGTTTCTTTTCCTTTCCTTATGTAGGTAATTGCTACTGGTAGAAATATACTTTGTTTTTGCTACTTTTGGTTACTACTTGTGACTTGTAGACTTATGTTGCTACTTGTGGTAGGCTTATCTCCTAGTTGCTATTGGTGATAGACTTACTTGCTACTTGTGGTAGGCTTATTTACTGACTGTCAGGCTTTGTGCTACTGTAACTCTTTTACTGTAGGCTTACTGGTAGGTAGTTTATACTCTAGTAGGTATAAACTCTTGTTGCTTTAGGTAAGGTTGATCAGGCTTTCCTTAGATAACAATCTAAGTTCTTAGGTTAAAAAAAATGTAATATATTGTAGGGGGATTAGGATAATCTGATAAGATCTGATCTGATTAGATAAGATAAGATCTTAATCTAGTTATTTCTAATTAATATAGTAGATTATAAAGCAAACAGTAATTACTATTGGTAGAAATATATATAGAACAGTAGCAATTATGTAGGTTATAATCCTGTGTATAATATATAGTATAAGATAGAAGTTATAGAGTACCAAAGGCACTAATAGATTAACCAGTGGAACTCTTATATTGATTATATCTATCTCTACTTCCTTGAATCTGTTCTCTCCATTCCTTAAGAGAATAAAAGAGGATATATGCTAATTCTTCTACAGAGGAGTAAGTCATAATTGAGGTAGTGTAGTGGGAGTACTCAATCTCTGACTCATATATAATTTGAAATCAATACCAGTTATGACTCAACATATGAGTCATATAAAATACATGAGTCAATAAAGCAGACAGCTCAATGTTTTGGTTACTTGTTGAGGTTAACATAAGAAATTACATAAGTTGTAAGGTAGAGGGTTATTTAGGATAACTGACTAATCCACTTCCTTATATATACAAATATATTCTCATACCCAATCTTCTCTAGGTGGCTGGTAGTAATTTCGTTTCATTAACTCGAGAGTCTTGTTATATCCAAAATGTTCTACAACTTTAGCATTATAACTTTAGAAGACCACTTTCAATGTAAGAGAGTTGTTGTCAAGAATATATAAGTGACGTTCATAGGTTACCATATCATCCTCCAAACCAAAGTGCTCTAGACTTGTGTACTCCTTACCAAACTTCAACGCATTCCAAATCCCTAACCATTTATTATCCTTAAGGCCAGCCTCTTGAATTTCTTTTGACCAATTTGATTCCTCTGTCTGTGAGGCTTTTACTGCTATAATTCGGTGTATTACTAGACTTTCCTCACTTGCATCTAGTTGGAATTGACTAGGTTTGAACATCTGAATTATTTGGTCTTGCTTCTTCCCCTCTTCTTCAAGGTCAGGATCTACCTGAAGGGAAAGTGTATCTACCTTGCTATTATTATTACCTAGGCAGTAGATGATTCTAAAATTAAACTGGCTTAGTATTTCTACCTATCTTACCTGCCTTCAATTGAGTATCTTAGTAGAATTAAAATACTTAAGGTTCTTGTAATCCATATACACAATTATCTCCTTCAAGGTACTCATGAGAAAATATCTCTATTCTTGGAAACAATTAACAATTATGACCATTTCTTTATCATGGATGTCATAATTAAGTTCTGCTAGAATAAAGCATTTTGAATAGTATGCTACTAGGTACTAACAACCATCTGGTTCTTTTTGAGAGAGAATACCAGCTTTAGCTAGATTAGATGCATCTGTCTCAATCATTTTTAGTCGCTCTGGGTGATAATGGCATAGCATTGGAGTAGTAGTAAACCTATATTTTAGCTCATCGCAGGCCTGCTGATACTGTTGTATCCAATTCCAAGGAACTCCATTGTGTGTTAGTGTTTGAATCAGCAATGCTAAACTACTAAAGCCTTGAATAAACCAGCAATAGAAATTAGTGAAACCAATAAACCTTTGCATTTCTTTGATATTCCGAGAAGGCTGCTATGCAAGGAGATCCTCAACTTCCTTCTAACCTATTTGTATCCCCTTTGTGCCAACTTTAAATCCCACAAATTCAACTTCTGGAACATGAAAGATACACTTATCTATATTGACACAAAGGTCATTTTCTATTAACTTCTGCAGTACCTAATAGATGAGCTCTAGCTTTTTCAATCAATCAATATAGTAATAGTCCTTATTATCTAAATTGATGAATCTTGTATTTAGAAACAGGTACTAGTACTTGGCCTTTACTGCAATTTTAGTATCCTTCTAGTATTTGATTCTTGTATATAGTTTATACTTTTGTTCTTTGAAAGTATAGTCTCTATTAGGCTTATGTCAGTGACTAATATTAATAGCATTTTATACAATAGTATCAGAATCTTCAGTATAATTATCATATTTATTCGGAAGGTTAAATTTCTCTAGTTTGAAGTAAAGTACACTAGGTATGTGAGTATTAGCTCTAGGTAATAATGTAGATAGAATTACTAATAGGTATACTAGATTGGCCTTTATCATTTAGAAAAACCCTCTCATCTCTATGTTAGAATTCAGACTTATATAGTCAGGAAGAAAGGTAAAGTTAGAAGAGGTAGGGTTTTTGAATATACTAATGATTTCATAAATCTTACTGCTAGTAGGAATATAAGCCTTAACTATGTTCCAAATCCTGTTTAGAGTTATTAGGCAAATTTCTACAATTTTTCTTCTCATATATTCATTCCAAATCCAGCCATTAATATCTCTATGAATGCCTATATCAAGATTACTAATCTAGAATAATACAACTATTGGCTTGTTTTTGCTATCGGATACTTCATTATTACTATTAGAAACTACATCCATATATATTCTTTTTCATATATACTTAATAGCCAAGTTCTTAGTAGTTTTAGAACACTTTTTAAGGCAATCTTAAAATAGTACCTCCAATACCTTTTTGTGGAAATTAGAGCTCAATGCTAGTCAATCTCTAATAGTTAGTCTAAATCTAGTTAGGCTGCTGGCATAATGAATACCTAGTTGTCATTTATATCTTTAGATTTAGAGGATACGATATCCTATCTATAGCCTTAGCTTTGCAATTGGAATATAGAAGAGGTCAAAAAGCTAGAGGTTCTATACAAAGTCTCACTGAATGAACTCCATATAAAGATCTCTTTTTAGCTTCTAGATAGATAGAAGGTAAGAGAAATAATAAGTTCATTAGAGGACCCTAACTTTATAGCTGGTAACTCCCTTATAATCCCCATTATGACTATATATATCTGATCTAATAATAAGTTAAATTTATTTTTGTATCTAAGTAAAGTATAACTAATTAAGTTATTAATTATTTTATATTGGGACTTAGCAGTGAGAGCAAATTCTATTATATTCTATTGGTTGATACTTCTATATTGTGATTTACTATATTAGAGTTCAGCTCCTATATATTAGCCTGAGTATAATGCATTGTAACTCAGCTTACCTAATCTATATATATCAGTCTGCATTATTTCTATTCAAGAAACTCCTTCCTATTTAAGCAATATGGAGTAATAACTCTACTACTCTGTTTTAGAAAGTATTGATGAGATCTAATAAGAAATTATCTAATCAATGCTTCTATATAAGCTACTGTTTTTATATAGTTAAGAAAATAAGACCCAAATAGTATTCTAATTTTTATATAGCTTTACTCTTATGGAGTCTGCAATATATCTGAGTTATAGCTATATTTATACTTCTCTCTACCTTTATCTACTAATTATTCTAAAGTATTCTTATAATTATAGCTTACCTATAATATTGGATAAGTTCTAGGTATATTATCTTCAAACTAATAGTCAAACTAAATGAGTTAACTAGACTCTGGAACATTATCTATAAATATATTACTATTAGGATCAAGATGACTAGGTTGAGTTATTACTATTTACTAACTTCTGTTATAATAATACTATCTACTCTAGTACTAAACTTACTCCTTTCTATATAGTATATGCTTAATATCTAGAGAATAACTTTCAGAACTCAACTAAAGCTTCAACTGAATTAAACAACCCTAAGGCAATTAAAATAGTTGAAACTTTGAATACAATGATATTGGCAATGAGAGAAAATATAAAGGTAGTATAGGACTAGATATTAAAATACTATAACCTTAAGGTGGTAGAGAAGAAACCAATATTTAAAGTATACTATTATAAATACTATTATAGGTATACTATTATAGATATTATTATAAGTATACTATTATAAGTACTATTATAAGCTGTTATAGATTATATTATAGATTATATTATGAAGTATCATCTATATTATAGGTGATACTTATATATAACTTTAAGAGTGGAATAGGTTTTAGTTTGACTCTTAAAAATTATATATATTATAGATAATTCCTGTATAAATATAGCAAACAATATTGGGTATTATATACATAAACTCCCTTATGCATATAACAAAATAAAGAAAGATGTTGGGAAATTTAATATCAGGCCGGATTGTGGCACAGTGAGTTTGAATATATATTTGGCGGGTTTACATATGCTAAAGGGTAGTATCCTCCCCACGAGTATTGAGAGCAAGCAACAATTTTGCATGGTTTTACAAGCGGCACCCGAGTTAAAATGTAATCCACCTGGGAGACTATGAGATACAGTGTATTGCAACTCAACTATATTCGCCCTAGCTATTACGCGAGCGTAGCGAGCGGTAACATCTCGTACATATGTACTGTACGTAGATCGAATTGTTATCATAGCTAGAGACCGCATAAGCAGTGTTCCCGATTTGGAAGAGAGTCGAGACAAGATCACGTGCACCAGTGTCTGTAATCTCAAAGCGCCCGAGCTCCAAACTAGACAGATGGGCGACCGTCTGGTCGCATATGTTCTCTCAGGCACATATTCCATGGGCAAAGTACGCCCCAACTGTCATGGTGCCTGCCAGCATGTGAATATATTTATTTACATATATTTTCTTTTAAATTTTAAACTCATTACTCATATGCGGTCCCTGGGCGATCATCATCTACTGGTACTCCTTCATCATGGGGCGCTGTGGGTCTTTCTAGCTTTACCAATGGTTGAGGCGTTGATTCCCGCTGGTGTGAATAAGAAGTGAAATGAACCTGGAGGTCCATCCCGACAGCGGCTCAGCAGATTGGAATGCGCACTCAATATGGGAGTTCTGACTTCTGATAGATATTTTTTATTTTTTACAATACTCAGCACTTACATTCGGTGGGACCATGATGAGCCAGCCACCCGGAAATAGGTTAATCTTCCAGTCCGGAGGATATGTACAACGAGAAATATTCTGCCAACCATGTGCAATAATAAATAAATTTGAATGCCAATTGACTTACAGATACATAGTTAAAATCAAGTATCCCTTAGCCTATTAACCGTTCGATCCACACGGAATTCAATTGGGGGTGTTTGCTATAGCAAAATAATGGGGGCCGTTTACCATATGAAAAAGATCCACTCCAATTTCTATGTTTACTGTCGTGAGACTACTGATGCCAAATATTTAGGAGGAACTGCAAAGGGCCATCTTTTATTACAACCCAGCTAGGGCCCTTGGACCACCGTGAGTGACCTTGCAAGCCCGCGTTTCTTAGTAAACATCAACACTGGAACAACATGCCTACGATGGCAGATGACATGCATATGTGGGAGATGTTGATCATTGGGCTGCATGATCGATGCTAATGATCAAAATATCGAGCTCCAATCACGTATGAGAGGAAGGAGCAGTCATGGTATGTTGTTTAAAACGTTTGTACAGCACGTTGAATTATTCGTTACTCGTAAGGTCATACCGCCACGTGCAGAGCGTCTTCAGATGTTTGTTGTGGACTAATGCCAAGAGCCTCGAAAGATATCCAGACTTTCTCTGGACGACATCTTTTTATCCCTGTCGGACTTAAGCACAACCCTTGCAGGTGCATTAGCTAGTTGGGTTGCTGTAGTAACTGTCATTTTTGCAAGGGTGCAAAACATCTCGGACGTTGGACGTTGATGCGGGTGGGATAAATAGGTTGGATAACTTGAATTGTGAGACAGGGCGAGGTGCATTGGTCCGTGCCTTCCAGGCATTCGTCGATCTGTGTTTCCACCCGTGCTAAACTGTAAGGCGTAATGGTTCGAGACTAAGACTTACGAAAATGCTTGCTATAGTATATTTTTCCCTTTCGCTTACGTTGCTTCGCCTTATATACCCAATTCTTGTGTACATTATGTCCCCACTTGGTGCCACGAGAGTATATCGGAGCTTACCAAATAGAATGATGGACAGCAAAACCTCAACCTCTTCTCAAACGTGGGGTGTGTTCGCAATTTAATATTCATGCGGTGAATCTTACGGTCACCCCACTCATGTACTGCGGCGACGTATAAATTATATACCGGTAATCTATTTAGATACTAGCTCCTCAAACCTCGGCGAGCAGCTAATTTATGTATAACCCCTACAAAGGAGATAGAGAGCTTTGACGAGGCAACTGAGACTTGAACTCCAGCAAGGTCCAAGTACAAAGCACTCGGTCAAGGTACGGCTTGCCTGTGATGAGATTTATTATTGGAACTATCATGACCCAGCCCAAGTCGATCGCTTTCCCAGAGGACTGGGTCATGTGCATCTGGCAATCCGACATATAGTTGCATTTACGCATGGGCCTGACTGCTCTCTACCAAACCTGGCTATAACGAATGCCAAGATTCCAACCAGGAATCGCTACAATATGTCACGTGCCTGCGCGGATGGGATGCAGAGTAAAAAAGATAGGATGTACCGGTAGTCAATTTGAGCTCGATAATCAACACGCCTCCTCACCGCCGATATGGGCGTACTGCCTTAGAAAAATGGCAGATATGTCAAGCTCGACAGGTTCGAGGACAGCGGCCTTGAGAGATGACATTGGATGAATTCTGCAAGCTCTTTCCAAATCGCGAGAGAAATGCAATGCCTTTATCTACTATGTGCATAATCTTGAAGCAGTCCGATCGGTTAATAAAATACGCTCGACAATTGGCTGCAACCATGGCCTGTCAGTTTCTTAGTTTTTAATTCAAAACCTCGACACAGTGAAAACCCGGCTGTACGGAAGGGATTTGTCAGACCATTCCTGCACGCAGCTAAAGTACCCTGGCTATAGTGAAAATAATCGATATAACGAAAGTGAGCGCCTAATAAATTAAATCATAGGGAAACTATATTGGCTTTAGTAGTAATGCACTACATTAGCTATAAAATAAAAACTAAAAGAGCGTATTTTATTTCTTATGTGCCTCTACACTGACGTAGGGACCGCTCGGCATAGGCAAGAGACGACTTTGCAAGATCGGAGATATTAATTTCAGCTGATCCGGGGACTGGAGGAAGTGTACGGTAGCGACTGGTAGTGACTGAAAATAATGTCCAAGTTCTTGAAGGAAGTTGACTGCAGTAGTACCCGATATAATTGGAGCTGGTGGTGGATGATCTGGTACATGTTCATCATATAGAGATTCAAGGTCATTATTTAAACCAGCTAGAGAGGTAAGTCCAGCATCCATACATTCCTTCACATGTGGCAGTATCTCAATTGTATGAGGTTCAACTGAGATTGTTGTCAAATCTTTATCATGTAGAAGGTAGTCATTGGTGACTTGCTCGATATCCGCTGCAGTTGCTATGTAAGAACTGATCATAGTATCCGACCCATCTGAGGATAGATACCTGTCTTTTTGCCAACAATGAAAAATAGTGCTGCAGAATTCCTCCAATGTCATCTCTCCAGGCAGCTGTCCTTGAACTTGTCGAGCTTGACATATCTGCCATTTTCTAAGGCAGTACGCCCATATTGGCGGTGAGGAGACATGTTGCAATATTATCGACTCGGAGCTGAAGTAGAAAGCACACAAATTGACTACAGTACATCCTATATCTTTTACTCTGCGCTTCTCCCTTTCCCCCTCGCAGGCACGTGACATCTGCTATAACGAACGAAATGGGTCGGATCGTTATAGCCAGGCTGATTGCACTACCACTCGCCAGAGGTGTGAACCAAGGTCAAACCTATGACCTCGTCTGAGCCCTGCCTGTCTGGTATTGATTCCCCACCCCGGCCAGCTGCATTGGTAATGCTTCATATATGTTTCACGACACCTACTGTAGCAATATCCGTGGTGAAGTCGGTATCGAAATCCATTTGGGGGGGTGAAGATCGAGATCCAAGGTTGTCTGGTAGTACTATAGCAATCAAGGCACCTTGCGCCAGAGCGATAAAAGCAATATAAACCAGACTACAAGGGGGTTGCTTTTCGCGTAACCGGGCTTCAGGGGACGCGAAGCGAAAGACAAGCATCGTAGACTACACATCGCGCAGACTGGGGAATGTTGCGACGTCTGGCGGTCTGTTTAAGAATCATGCACAAATCACAAGCGCAGATTGCGTAATCGAGGCCCAAAACGAGTGGATGATTCAATCAGCAGAGGGCTAACCTACATATGCAGATGGTTTGTTTTGTGACGGCGACGTGCGACAGACAGGTGCGGTGCGAGACTGGACAGGTGCGTAGCAAGCCAGGACTTTGGTCGATCTGATCATAATGAAACCCCGGAAACCCCCGGCCTGGTCTGGGTTACCCCCATTCTCCTCCCGACAGTGCGCCACCGCCCAGCCCGTAAATATGGAACCTCGAGTCCAAATGCAGTAGGGACTTCTGTTGTTGTCTATCGCCATATATTCAGAGGATTGCGTGCTTTCAATCACAAAATGGTCATTCCGCCAACATCGCATCCCAGGTATCCCATCTTTTTATCAAGCCTGAATCAAGAGTCATTGTAATCAGACTTGCAATAATTGGAGGTTAGCAAACCAAAGTTATACCCAACCAGGCTAAGTTTATGCTTCTCTGTTGGAACGTGGTGAATTGACTGGCAAGCATTCTCACCTGTCGACTCTCAGTTACGTACGGTCCCGATCCAGCTCAATCTGATAGGACACCGTACATCACCGTAACCTTAAACTTGGGTCTGTGACAGGACAGGTCCTGTCCATGTGTATCGATGAATAGCATCCGAGCATGAGCTCAAGAGCTGTACTCGAGTATCTCCAACTGTAAAGTACAAGTGCTTAGAGAAGGGGTAGTTCCGATCCCCGGTTTCTGAATGATCAGTTACACCAAGATTCTTGACCCCCCATGAGAACCACACGCACCACACTGAGTTGATCACATTAGAATCTTAGTATCGACATAATTGCGTGGGGTATAGTGCCGGGCTTCATATATTGCACAACATCTCCCCCCCAGTTCCACAATTCTTCCACAGAGAAGCTTTGTCCCAAAGGCTTCAGGGAAGAGAACGCATTTAAGTGGCCTTCCTTTAGTAGCACAATGGCAAAACAAGACGAAATCACTACCACGACCGAAACTTCAGCTGCTGGTGGCCTCAGTTACGGAAGCCCGCCACCGCATTCCGACTACCCACAGTATACCGACCGTACCATCTCGACAAGAGACTGGGCTGCACGAACCTTTACAGATTTGCCTGCACAGTTGATTTCCTACCTAGTGTCATTGCTTCCCATCGCTACATGGATCTACCGATATAACCTCACCTGGCTTACTGGTGATGTATGAACTATATCTGCAAACCCCATTGGATCTTGTTGCTGACCCTTGATAAATAGGTCATTGCTGGCCTCACGGTTGGAGCGGTTGTTGTCCCCCAAGGCATGAGTTACGCACTCATTGCAACCTTAGCACCTGAATATGGATTGTATTCGAGCTTTATCGGTGTCTTTATTTATTGCTTTTTCGCAACATCAAAGGATGTAACCATTGGAGTAAGGAACTCTTATTCCAGAGCGTGAGGGAAGCGCATGATGCTAATTGCATACTGCCTAAAGCCTGTCGCTGTCATGTCCTTGGAAGTTGCAAAAGTCATTGCGCATGTCCAAGAGCGTACTGGAGATCAATACACAAACGCTCAAATTGCTTCAGCTCTGGCCATTATCTGCGGTATTATTTCAGCTGGAATTGGCTTTTTGAGGATTGGGTTCATTTTGGAGTTCATTCCTGGTAAGCAAGTCTCGAAAATTTTTGAGTGTTCCTTCATGACTGACGTCTGAATTGTAAAGCCCCTGCTGTTGCTGGTTTTATGACAGGAAGTGCTTTCACGATCGCCACTGGTCAATTGCCTGCCCTGCTCGGCATCTCAAAATTATTCAATACTCGGGCTTCAGCTTACAAAGTAGTCATCAACACTCTCAAGAACTTGCCTCATACCAACCTTGACGCTGCATTTGGTCTTACAGCTCTCTTCGCACTGTACTTCATCCGTTGGGCATGTGACAAAGCAGGACAACGATGGCCTCAACACAGACGGGCGTTTTTCTTTGCCAATGTCATGAGAAATGGTCTTGTTGTAATTATTGTTACAATTGCGGCCTATCTCGTCACAAGAAATGAACCCAGAAACAAATACAGCATCTCAATCTTGAAGACAGTTCCTAGGGGTTTCAAGGCTATCGGCTCTCCTACTATCAACTCCGACCTGCTTTCGGGGATGGCTGGTCAGATTCCAGTTGCAACAATCATTCTCTTGCTCGAACATATTGCAATCGCAAAATCATTTGGGAGAATAAATGATTACAAAATTGTTCCTGACCAGGAAGTCATTGCCATTGGGCTAACCAATATAGTCGGCTCATTCTTCGGAGCATACCCAGCTACCGGATCCTTTTCCAGAACAGCACTAAAATCGAAATCCGGAGTCAGGACCCCAGCCGCGGGTATTCTTACTGGTATCGTGGTACTACTGGCGCTCTATGCACTTACGGATGCGTTTTATTTTATCCCACTGGCTGGTTTATCTGCGTATGTCACTCACCTAAATTTTATTTTCTACAAATGTAGACTAATAAGCCTATAGGGTGATTATTCATGCTGTGGGAGACCTCATGTCCCATCCACGACAGCTCTTCATTTTCTGGCGTGTTCAGCCACTAGAAGCAATTATTTTCTTAGCTGCTGTTTTTATCACAATTTTCACCAACATTGAAAACGGCATCTATGTTGCCATTGCAACATCTGCTGCTCTTCTCCTTTACCGCATTGCCAGACCTAGGGGCCAATTCCTTGGCCGACTTCGCTTGTCAGATGGCCAGACTACGAAGGAAGTGTATGTTCCTTTGGATCGGAGGACTATCAACCCGGATGTCAAGATTAGGAACCCCCCTCCTGGCGTGATTATCTACCGATTTTCCGAATCTTTCACCTACCCCAATTCATCTACACAATGTGATATTATTGTCGATGAAATTAAACGAGTCACCAAAAGAGGTAAGGCAAATGCTTTCCCAACGTTGGGAGACAGGCCTTGGAATGGTACGTAGATATCCTCAATAGCTTTTGCCACTTGCACTAATACAAAGCAAACAGATATTGGTCCCCGTGCTGGGTTTGACGCTGAAACGATTGCCGGGGACAAGCGCCCCGTTCTTCGTGCTATAATCTTCGACATGTCCGCAGTTGCTACTATTGACACTACCGGTATTCAGTCTCTTGTTGATACGCGCCGCCAAATTAATAAGTACGCCGATCGGGAAGTAGAGTACCACTTTGCCAATATCATCTCCCCTTGGGTGAGACGAGCACTCATTGCCGGTGGCTTTGGGATTGGAACACCACTCAAAGAGATTGTCGAGATCGCTCCAGTTGTGCCTTCGTCCGCAACCAGTTCGGACAGAAGTAATGGCACCTCACATCCGGATAATGCTGAAGTAGGGCCTGCAAAACGAGTCAAACAGTATCTCACAGATACCTCCTTTAGGGATGGTAGATTCCGGCTGAAAGATGATTATGATCTAGAGGACGATGGTGTGCCTGAGAAGAATGAGCATTGGGGTGTCCTCATGCCACAAGAGTGAGTCCTACTCCCTTAAAAAACTCTCAAGATTACCGTTGCGCAGCATGGGGCTAATGTAACACAGGACACCATTTTTCCATATCGACATCCCAGATTTGTCATTACCCGAATACGGTCAGCCGCGTCCATATGATGAAACCTATGATGAAAAGCTCAAAGCAGATTCAAACTACTCATATGACGGTAGTCCGAACGGCACCTTCTCGAAATGAGTTTGTGTTACGTGGCTCAAGCTGCTTCATTGATTGATTGCCAGGTTGAATTACTTAGGAACAGTACTTGCAGTTTATGTGGAAGCCTTTTCTTTCTTCAATTCTTGCCTTCAATTATTCCAATTGGGTGAATATACATTTTTCTATATATATGGCAGTCAGGATGGGTGGTTAATTTATGTGTTCTTGGGTTATTTCGTCATCGGAAGGGCGCATTTCTATTCTATGGATTATCCTTCTTGTACTTTACATTATTAGAACACGAGTTTATTACATAGCAGACTAGGTTCACGTTCAAGACTGACGTCTGTGGGTTAGAGTCCTCACTTGGCATACCAGTTGCGTGATTAGCAGTGCATTGAGCACTCCGCAAACAATTATATGACCAGTTCTTCTTTAATGTGATCGGAGCTCAATATACGATAGAGGTGCCTCATCATCATCCTCATCATTCTGCCAGGACGCACTGCCCCACCAGCATTAGGTAGTAGGTACTCCCACCAATCCGTAACTGCAGGGTGATGATTACTAAGGAGTGATATCGAACCTCATATTCGGTGCTCTCGCTACAATACAGTATCTAGCGTGCAAGGTACAAAACCTCTTTGAATGAGCTCAATTATTTCTTGGGTTCAATCAATTTTCCTTGACGATCTTCCACTCCCCTCGAGTTGCACACCACTACTTAGACCACCCCCTCGGTCGTGGGGCGAGTCCTTCTTGAATTTAACAGGGATAAAAATCCAGCTTTACAAATATCTGCAAGTTTTCACTTACTGTCCTCACCTGAGATGAAATTCGTTGCCAGATACTCCGTACTGTAAAGTACATAGTAAGTTGCACCTATCTACCGGACTTTGCAAAAAGAAGCCACTTTTAACCGCGTGATGAATGGTCCCTGAGCGAATACAGGAATACCCTACAATTTAAAAATACAGAACTTTGTGACTCGAACTAGCGCTTTTCTCTAAAAAATCTCTACTTGGGAGATTGGATATCTAGTTTGTCAAATTATGTACCATAATTGTAGCAGAGGTCAAGTGCCTAGGATTGATGTGTCTGATGAAAGCGCGGGGCTTGCATTTGACAGCAGTGATGTTATATATAATGTTAAGTAAGAATATGTGGCTCCTTTCGGTACCCTCAGGCTGGTTTGGACGTTTGGACCTATGCGTCATGACGTTATATGCATCCCAAGATTGTTGGATTTTTTATGTTGAGAATTCCAATTCCTTGTACGGAGGAGACATACTTCAGATTATCAGACAAAAACATTCTCACTCTCAGTGCCCAACCAGGGTATATAAATTAAACTAAAATCGTAGCCACATTACAGGTTCTGGGTCCCAGTCGGTAGTTCATATGTACAAAACTATGGAAATAATTCGTCCGTATCAAAGGGTGAACAAATCAGCTATTTTCATCGGTCTAGTCTCGGCACATACAGCCCTGGTACTTCTCTCCTGGAAGCTACATAGCTAAGTACTTAGGCGTATCATTAACAAACCGGATATCACAAACTGGATATCTCCGCGGAATTCCCTTGCCTAGTTCCGGAAGTAGCTCGACTCGAATGCAGCACATACACTGGCTTGAATACATGAATGAATATAATCAAGTCTTCGGTAGCTGTATTAGTATGATAGATCTGGGTGGGGTTTGAAATTCAAAGATATAGCATACAAACCCCAATTCAAAGCTCCAACCAATGAGCTAGCTCACCTTCAAATAATAATTTCTATTGGTGCGCCATATTTGATTTTGGTGACAGCGGCGAACTCTCATACAAATTAGCGTATCTTGGTCATGTGGCATTGTTTCATCAATTACTATTTTCTAAAAGAATCCAAGATATATATTATTTCTCGTATTAAAAGGATTTTCAGACTTAAAACGACATTTTTTGCCACCTTATTGGTTGTGTTGTGGATCTTCGAGAACGAGCACTTTGTGTGTGGATGAACCATTATTACATCTGAGGTTGTTCCGAGTCCTCTTGTTAATTCTTTACAGGGAAACAAGGCTCTTCTAAATCAAATTGATCCTCCGACACCAAACATACGTGTATTCATGAAAGAACTAGGAAATATAACCAAGATGCAAGTAGGAAAGCAGATTTTGAGCAAAAAATTCGCGTCCCAGACGGAAATGATAATGAGGGTGTACGAATGCATGACAGCATGTATGCCTGTGTGATTCTGTATGCACGGTAGTGGGTTTTTGGCGATTGGTGTAACCCTGAAGTATGGATATACAAAAGAAAGAACGTGCGATATGAAAAAACACCACAAAAAATGTATTGTATGCAAGGTTTAATAGATGAAACCAAAGAAGACTTGAACTCCGAAACTTGGTGAGTACGAAACTCTCATGGATGGACATATAATGTGATCTCTCGTAAAGCAATAATACAAAGGTGAAGATAGAGAAAGACTTCTTCAAACAGGACAAATATGACAAGATATATAACTGATAATGCTCAACACAAGAGAGAAAACCAGGCATCGCTACATTGAAACAGACACCAACAAATCCACAAAACAAATGTCTCATTTCATGATGTTGAGGGGGATGCATTACAATCGTAAAAATATAACAGTATACTTGAGGCCTACATGTTGCAAGATGGAAACCCAAAACGAACCAATCCCGATGGCCAAGATATAGAAATCGAGAGGAGTAGGGAAAGCTTGGGTTGGTATACACGGTGTATCTTGAGGATAAATCTGAGTCAAGCTGTAGATTATGCCACAGAAGGTTCAGCACCATTGAGTTGCATCGCCTCTAGTTTCTCGGGCAGCCCAGGAGCGGCATCGTTGGCAGGACTCGAGACGGCATCCAAGGGCGCGGCATGTAGAGCCGGTTTGTCGGCGTCTGCCTTTCCCCCTTCTCGAATTCGCGTATTTCGTTTTTCCAGTGCCTCAGCTACCCAATCTGCCACCTCTTTATCGTAACGCCCTGTCATATGCGGTGTTTCATCTGACGTATCCTCGTCCTCAACTTCAGTAATGGTAGATGGCTTGGCCAAATCGGAGATCCATGCGTGGCTCAGCAGCATAGCATATGTAGGACGAAGGTTTGGAATCTTGTTCAAACAGCCCCGAACAAAGTTGTGTGCCTCTGCTGAGAAGCCTTCCTTGGGTAAATCTGGCGGTTGACCATCAACAATGGCCTGTGACAAATGTTAGTATAATTTTACTATAAGCCACCAAACAAATGTACGACTTACACTCAACTGACTGAAGATATTATTGTATGTCTCCGGTGGATAAGGGTAGCAACCCATAGCGCACTCAAGAATGCTCAACCCTAATGACCATATATCAGACTGAACACTGTATGTACCAGTGCCTTGTGTGTCGGCAGCTTGCACCCCACCATTGGCAATCCGCTCGGGCGCCATGTAACTTTGACAGCCAATGTTTGTCTTAGCAATACTAGCGACCAAATTCCCCGAAACTCCAAAATCACAAAGCTTAATCTCTCCATTAGTATTAATCAAGATGTTGGTAGGCTTCACATCTCGATGGATAATGTTATGGTCGTCTTTAAGAGTCTTGAGCCCTTGTACTGTGGCGTATGTGATCTTGCGAAGAACCCCTTCAGGAACACCGTCCTTGTAAAGCTTGTCAATTGATCCACCATCCATGTATTCCATGCAAATGTAGACGGCTCCCTCTTGGAAGAACGCCCCATAGAATTCAATAATATACGGTGATCTGCATTTATGCAGCACATCCAGTTCCATGATGATTTGAGCAAATTTAGCCTCATCGAGCTCCAGGCGGATTTCCTTCATTGCCATCACAACATTGGTTGTATTCGGCTGTACAGGAGTTGATAAAATGGATTTTTCCCCATCTTCGGCAACGGCTTTTGGGGTAGATGGGGATGTGGAAATCTGGGGCGATGAGCTCCTATTTTGTAGTTGCTGTCGACGTGGCTTTCGGTGAATAACTTTGTAGACGGTTCCATAATTTCCCTTTCCTAATTCATCCACCTTGTCGATCTCGTCCAGAGAAATACTAAAACTGCTGCCAGAGGAGAAATTGACACCTTTTCCGTGAATCACTGCTTTGCCAGCAAACTTTAGAGTTCCAGTTGTAGTATCAATGTAATTAGCGTACTTGTTAAACAGAGAGCCCTGAGGAGCTGGTTGTCCATTCTGTAGCTTGGGATCATCTGCTCCAGGTAATACCGGTGGTAGTCCACCAGGTAACTTCAGCCCCCTTCTATCGGCCACTGATTGTTTTGGTTTTGTCCTCCCAGGTATCACGGGTGCTGAGCTCCAGTTGGAAGGCCCTGAGGGTCGAACCATACCTGGTCCCATTGTCCCACCACGCGACCCTGGTCCCATGCTGCCTTTGCATGTGCCCATAGTTGATGTAGGTGATGTTAAGCCAACATTTCTTGAAGCATGAAAGGCTGCCAATCTAGCTTGCATCTCCTTTGGCATTCCACCGGAGAATGTATTTGTCGATGCCTTCTCTGGTCTCCTTGCTGCATTGAGAGAGACAAGAGGGGCAGGTAAGGGGCTTGCAGAATCGGACAACGACCTAAGTGAAGGAACAGAACGTGGCACTCCAGCGGGTGGAGGTGATGGGGGGCTACTGTCTCCTGGTGAATTTGGCGGCGAGGTACCTGAAGAAAGTGACATTTCAAAGATTCAAGCAAATTCCTGCGAAATGCTGGAATTGATAATGACCTTACGCCACTGAAAATGATGAATCTGCCGGCTTGGACTCGTCAGGAAAATCGATCTGTTACCTGCTACGATTCACAGATGAAGCCAGAGAAGTAGGGACCACGCTTGATCAAATAGTTCAAACAGATACCAGCGGGGGGGGGCGAGGGCGGTAGTGGTGAGTAGAGATTGGGAAGGGCGGTAGCGGCTATGCGGAATGTCGAGTGGCTGAAAATGGCACCACCGGGTGATGTGCCTGAAACCGAGTGGTGAGTGGGATGGGGAATAGGCAAGGGCTCCAGGCTAAATTTGACAAGCAGATGCGCCGAATTCTCAGACGGTGGATTCAAAACAGTGGCAACTTCTGGTTGGGCCTCGCAGGGCTTATCCGTTAGTATCCCTCGATAGATCGGAAGCGGGCAGCACCTTATCAGTAGTAGTATGAAGATAGTATAGCTAAGCTATGGGCAGGAGGAGCAGGATGAGGAGTGGGTCGTGGCAGCTTAAGCAGCGGCAATGTGAAGTTTGCGTAACGAGTGGTGGGAGCGGTGGTAGTGACTCTCCCTACGAGAGCTCCGAATTGCAATCAATATTCGAAAGTGCTTCCAAAAGATCTAACTTTTGACTGTTCGTTTCATGTAGCGTGTTTGGCGTTTCACGACGAGTATACCTAGCCTCCCCGCGGCCTTACATATAGCTTCAAGTTAATTCCAGTGTGCCCAACGGAGCCAAAGTCCGTGACGAATGGCGGGACACAGTCAAAAATGGACCTACAGCGATGCAAGCTCAAGCTTAGGGATCACCATGCACAGAACCCTGACAGCTGTGCTGAGAGATGTTGTTGGCCGTTGAAACAAAATTTCCAAAACAAATTCCTTCTCCAACCAAGACTGGAAAGCACAAGCGGCGACTCTGTGGCGAGCTTGCTGTGCCGATGAGTTGAAGCAATGGGATGGGTGTGTGCGAGGTCCATCTTCAAAGTTATATTCTCCCCGCTATCCCCGCCACAACAGCGTTGGCCGACGGCACCCACCCCTCAGGCAATCACTCAGACTCCCACTTGTCTGCAGGGACAACACCGATTCTCAAAGCTCACGAGGCGCTAGATCCATCTAGAGCCGGATGCTATGCCCGGCTTTGTACTTATTTTTACTTTTTCGGCCTCCAGGGAGAGGATGCGAAAGAGGGGGTTTCCTCATCATCATCGCTTGCAAGATCTTTTGTGAAAAGAAACTATGAAGTACGATTGGTCCGAATACCAAGTACATGTAGATAGGTAGACGCCTAAGGCACAACGACGTAGCGGGTGCATATGGCCAGCTCTCCTAAATCTTCAAGCACCTTTGACTCAGCCCCTACTTACCGTTGAGATTGCAGGGTTTTTGTCTAGCCACGCAACTACACTATACATCAACGATGAGCGCAGCACAGGACCTTCAGCAGAGTATGTAGCTATGGTGAGCTGCCCTAGCTGGTTGCATGGAGCAAGGGCATGTTGCCGCATGGGAAAATTGCACAAGGCATGGGATTGTGAAAATTCCATCATCGAAACGCCAACCGGCAACCGGTACGGAGTACTTCGAGGCCGATATTAAACTACAAATTGGAAACTTGAAGCGGGCTACAGCTCAGCAAAAAAGTTCGAATCGGCGACTTAATGCTCTAAACAGACTGCTATAAACTTTATTAAAATATGTAGGGACCGGCTCAGCCACGAGGCCGCATAATAAACCAATTCGACGCCTGCTTCATCCACCTATGTAGGTACGTACGTCCACATTTTATGCCAAGCCTAGGCATATGGAGTTAAGCGGGGACAGAAAAAAAGAAGATCTAACCTAGTTATCATGATTGATAAAAGGGAGGTGAAAGGGTCAGGAGGAGCTCGACCAAAGGTGGTGGAGCAAACCTTTGAACTTTCCAATGTTATGTCACCCCGACTTATAGCCTCGATCTCCACTAGTCAAATTCCGGAATTTCATTATTTTGCTTGTTTTCCCCGCTCAACATGATCAAAGCAGGGATAGCAGATGGACCATTCCAGATGCGATTTGAAATCTACCCTGCCAAATTGCACTGTCAAATCTCGTATACAATAACGAACCAGACTAGAAATATAATGAGGACATTTAATTACCAGCCACGTGACCCGTGAAGGTTCATTATAGATGACGCTGTTTCAAGAAGCGAAACGTTATTTAATGCGGCCTCGATATGGGCTGGTTCAGACAGAGAACATTCTCTCGGATTCTGTGTAGCATCACCTCTAAGTCATCGTATCTAATACTAGCTTGCAATAATGCATTCACTTTCACGGTAGCATGAGTAATGGGTACTTACACTGACGTACGCGTAGGTGCGCCGGTATGTACAACAAATTTCAGAATGTTGATGGCTAATCTTACCAGTACGAAATTCCACGCCTTCAGAATACACAATCGGATAAACCAAGTCCCCGGGTATTATGTGCCAACCAGACTAGGGTATTACACATTGGTAAACTGAGTTTTTATATGTACTTTACTATGTGAGCCTTCTTCCCCCTTACCCAATTACAATAGCCTGCCAAGCAGACTTCTTTGTTACGCATATACTTAGTCTGGTTGCATGACCCGTCCGTAGTATAAGAGATTGTTGGCTCATGGAAGGTCGTGCAACCAGACTAGGCTCTGTGCCCAAGCCAGACTACTCTGTGCCTACGCATTCGTTAAAGATCCGTTTAGGGCATTGTACTTTACATATGCTTAACTGTAGTTTATTACGCTACGATAACCCTAGTCAACCAGACTACGATAACCCATGTACCTGATATCACACAGTCTGGCTTGCACTAGCCCCTCGGTAGAGGCCGGCGCCGGTGCTTATCTAGTGTAATTGCTTATTTCCAGTTAGACTATCATCGCAAGTCCAAATGCCGAATGGGCTTGCGCCAACCAGACTAGAATGTCTGGAATGTTTCCGGCCTCTAAATATGAAGTCTGGCGCACTTACTAAATCGGCTATATTAGTCTGGTTGCACTACCCCTCGCAGATCTCTACGAGATATGTAGTCTGGTACTACGAGAGAACCGAATTACGGAGACTACTAGCAGGAGTGGGAGCCAGACTAGTGGTAGTGGTAAACCTCCGCCAAGCTTCGGATTCCTAGGGGTCGCCAGATAATTGGCACTGGTTGCTGGTAGTGGGACCAGAGTTAAGTAGCCCGTTATTGCGGGGCGCGATCAGAGAACACATGACGAAATCACACAAATGGCAACTCAGACTACGCTGTACTTTATCGTTTATTACAGACTCTGAGCCTGACCGCTGTTAAACAGGTTAACTGCTCACCGCCAGAAGTCTCTCGAAGTTTTGTCGAAATTGTACATTACGTATGGCTCTAGTTCATGCAACGCCACTGTAATGAGGCTTAGACTAAATCCAGAGTACTTAGTCTGCAATCTCGCCGGAGCAAGTTTACTTGCTAAATACGGAATCAAGTTTTATCATGACTACCTACGAGAGACTGGTGCCCCGCCAGACTAATGCTAAATCCGAAACGTGGGTTGTTGATGAACCGTAGGCACAAGACAGTAGTCTGGTTGGTTATGATCTCCTCGTGCACGTACTGATTGAGACAGGCCTCAGAAACCGGTTAACCAAGGCAGAATGCCAGTGTAACATAGAGCGATTCGTGGCATTTGGATATTGAAAGGTGGCATGAACATCTATCTTGCTTGGGATTTACCTCACAGTTTTGGAGAGGCCTAATCAAAATATGGTGGTGGGGAAGAGGTAGGCATCTGGAGAGAGCAATCACATGATTATTGATATTCCACAGTCAATGTGATGATTAAATTCCCAAACCCCATATTCCCAACAGCTTTTGTGTAAACCCAGAAGAAAACACCCGCAACCTAGACCCAGTAGTAATATAAAGGAAATCCTAAATTGAAATGCCAATAACGAGCTTGTAGCAGCGATGGCTCTCAGGCGTGATCGATTGGTAATGCACATGAACTTGGATGAGGTTTTATTTATTTTGAGAATGCATCATCTAGTAGAAGCTACAGGGAAGGACAATAAAAAGTTAGCTTTCATATCGGAAAGATGGGGTATGAGTTTGAGCCAGGCCATACAATCCAATGATCTTGCCAGAGACGTGCTTTCTCCTGGCCTCCTCGTGGTCCATGATGCCGGCAGAAGTGGTGAGGACGATGTATCCGAACTGACGGGATGGGAGGAGCTTGACGATCCACTTCTCCATTTCGGAAAGGCGGACGTTATACCTGGGGGAGATACAACCGGTCTTGTTGATACGTCCGTTGAGCTGGATAACAATCTTGCCGGAGCGGTGGTCATCGACCTCCTCGAACTCGCCAATGTAGCCTGTAGCCAAGAAGTAAACGTTAGAATCTGTGGGGATATTTCACTCCAAAAAGGAAAAAGAAGAAGTCCAATGTGTAAGGATCCTGGCAGTCAATCTTTCGGGCACTTAAAGGACGGAGGCCGTAGAGAAGACATGACGATCCGTCTAGTTATCAGCCCGAATTGGTGGTATATAGCATCTATTCCTTACTCCACTGCCAGAATCACTACCCCAAGTTCAAATGACATAGCCGAAAGAAAAGTTGTGTGCATACCGTGTTGCTGCATAACGCTCAAGAACTTGACAATGACCTTAGAGGAAGGCCTGATGAGAACCTGTCTCTTACCGGCCTTCTCGGCATTGTTGATGGCGTTCAAGCAGTCATTGAGAACGGAAGTCTTGACCATTTTTATTGATAGAAGGTTGGGTGATGGAAATCTGCCGGATCTACGGGGTTAGAATGTGCCTCCGAGCCGTAATGAGTGTCCCTTTTATTTAAAAGAGGGATTCAAAAAGCGCGGATTGGGCGTACCTGAAAGAGGTCGGTTTATGGCGTATTGGTGTGGTACGGTGTCGTGATGCTTAGGATTTCTCACGGATTTGACAATATGGATTGGTGCAATGCGAGCCTTGGCAGAGAAAATTGTGGGTTCAGGGTTGTGCCCTCGCTGAATATAGTCTGGTTGGCACTGCACCTTCCTACTTAGGTAGGTAGGTAAGCAAGTAGGTAATACGTTGTTGACAGCAACACCAAAACAACACCAACAAACTTGAACAATGGAACATCCTGCTTGTTGCATATTTGGGTCTCAGTTCTAGCTCATTAAGGGGAGTCCAAGCTCGTGTTCTCTCACAACAATAATGCTGCCACAGGTCTCTCAGTGGCAAATGAATTGACGTGAGCTTGTTGACGTTGTTCCTCATTTCTGCTGTCTTTTTCACTTGCACTAGTTTGAACAAGGCCCATTGGAGCTATAGCGGCGAATCACACTTTATACCCAGAACATGAACTATTGCTACCTCTGGGGCTGCCAAACCTCAAGTTCTTCCTGCTTTACCTCCTTATACCCTCCACTAGCTGCAGCCCACTTCCAGAATATCCTTCTGCTAACTTCGCCTCTCGGTAGCCTGAAATATTAGTGCCGCCCCAGGTATAACACATCATCTTCGTTCCCAGGATACTCTTTATCCCTTTCTCTTCTTTACCATACCCCTGCTCCTCTCATTCGTGCCAAAAATTCTCTTTTCAGCGACTAACCCCTCCCAGCCCTCCACATGATACCCATACCTCATACCCAATACTGCCAGGGCCTTTTTCTTTCTCCACATCCACATGAGCACCCCGAAACGGTAGCTAGAACATCCAAGGTGAAGCGGTTTCAGTCAGTGTGGAGGTCAAGCTTCGCACGATGGTTTCTACAGGAGAACAATTTGGGACGAGAATGAAGCGATCAGGAGGTGGGATCAGGATGTAGAAGAGTGAGAGCGGAGGAACCCATTGCCATTGGGCGTGCAGAGTGGAAAGAAAAGAGGAGCTGGAGAATGATTCCAGCAGGAAACTATTGGCTCAGTAATACCTGGGGCAGTTGCTCGAGGGAAACGATAAGGAGGCAAAGTGCCAGAGGAGGTGGGGTTTGTTCAGGTTAGGCTCGGTAATGGGCTGAGAGGTTTTGTTGAGCATTCTACTCTTTGTGTTATAGTAGAATAGATGTATCGTTCTTTTTTTCATGAATAGTCAAAGCACTGAAACTTCCCTCCCTGCATCATTTCCGTGCTTCTTGCAGAGCGCTGTAGTAGGGGCACACCCAATAGTATCTGTCTGCTGATAAGATAGATTGAAATAGCATTCAGGGATGACGATAAGGATTATCATGCGGCGATCGATCGATCGATATCGTGTGTTATATGCAATGCAGCTGTGTCGCAACCAGGCAATGTAGCATGATATCTTTGGAGAGGAAGGAAGCGAGGGGTAGTGCAACCAGACTAGGAACACCTAAGCACCTGAGTAGGTAGATAGCACCAAGGTAAACCAAGGTATGTAAATAGTACCAAGGTAGATACTTCCAATGGTTGAATGTTTATCCAAGTAGCTGTGATCAGGAATTTAGATCTCCTCTGTGTTGCTTCGGGTGCCACCAATGGCCGAAATTTCGGCGTATCTTGATCGGTCCTCGATATGGGTGATCTCGGAGCTCCGTATTCCGGATTCCCCCTTCTCATGACCTGCTTGATCTTCTCTCCTTTTTCTCCAAGCTTCGGAGGATTCCTCAGGCTTGCTTTGTTGATATATTTCCTTTAACCTAATTATAAGCATAAGCCATAAATTGGTTAGTCTCGTGCCTGGTTCCGGAGTTTAGGGCTAATAGGTTCAGTCGATCAAAGCTATGCTCCTTGTGGCAAAAACAAGATTTTGATCTCTGGTTGGAATTTTGGTTTAGTTTTTGCTGGGTTGTTGGCAACTACTGCGTATATCTGAAAAAAGGCAACTATATTGTTATTTTTGTGGACAATATCCAAGTTGTGAACCGATAGTACGAAGAACATACAGCGGATTCCAGAACGAAGAAAAGGACGAAATTTGCGATTTATTGATTGTCAGAGTTGGAGTTCTTTGGAAGATGGTTGAATATGATTGTACATCTCTTCCTCCATTCAACCTCATCCATGACCGGATTAAACCTGACGTTGAGAGAGGATAAGATACTCCCAAAGTGGGACAGGAATCCGACCCACTGACCGACCCTATACCTCGCCCATCTACAGCGCCCTCTACAGCACCTGCCGTGACCACACCGCCTAAAAGTCCACAGGAAAATCGTCTCACCGCAGAAACTACGACACATAAGAAACGCCATCACCTTCCCCGAATGCTACTTCATAGGAAGAAGTCGAACAAGCGCAGGGCAGCTCTACCCGTCTCGGGGTCTTCAGGACCTCTCACCCCCATTAATCCGGTTAATGAAGATGGGGGTGCTGCTGAGGTGCATCGGGATGAAGGTAAAGCTCTAATACTGGAAGAGAGTCACAAAAACCAAGTGAACTTAATGAGACAAGTTCTGGATTGGGTAACCCACGAAAGACAGCGCCAGCGGGAAAGGGCTACGAAAAGGGAGGCAAAAAAGGCAGAGAACATGAGGGGCCGGTCGCCTACCCAGGAACAGGCACAAGTGCTGCCTGAGGTTATAGAGGCTAGGGAGGGAAGTGGGTCTCCTGAGTCTATATCCTCTACGATAGGTGCAAGTAGGGAGAGCCTGGACCGCCTTGAGCAAATCGCAAGAGCTGGACTTGCAGCATCCTCGAGCTCTTTGCGTCTTACTGGGTTAACGGGTGCGGTGCCGTCTCACCAGCCCTCCAGGAAAACATTGCGTCCAAAAAGCAGACCCTCTACCTCGTATGCCTCAGACACTGATGTTGCTCCTAATGGGGACGTGATCGTGCCAGAATGTGAGGTGACACTAGGCACCCCGGAGAAGATTGGCTGGGACAGATTCAAGGAGGAAGTATTGAAGCTAACACACACTTTGAGGTGCAAAGGATGGAGAAGGATTGCACTAAAACGGTTCAAGGAGTTGGAAATTAAAAGGATTAGTGGTGCATTAACTAATGCGGTGTATATGGTTTCACCACCACCGCCACCGGCTGGGGAAGCAGCAGATGGAGTACCTACCATGATATCCACATCGACGAAGAAGCCTGCGTATGTCCTGCTATATTGATCACAGTATGTTTCTTCACTAACTAGAAACTTTCTACAGAAAATTGCTACTTCGTATCTATGGTGCTCAAGTCAGCCACCTCATTGACCGTAAATCAGAGCTTTCCATTCTCCGCCGCCTAGCTCGTAAGAAAATTGGCCCCAGACTCTTGGGAACCTTTCAGAATGGCAGATTCGAGGAGTTCTTGCACGCCGAAACGCTTACTAAAGATGACATTCGTAACCCGGAGACGAGCAGGCAGATTGCGAAGCGGATGAGGGAATTGCATGAGGGCGTGGATTTGGAGGAGGCAGAGGTCAGGGCGGGGCCAGTAGTGTGGCTGAACTGGGAGAAGTGGGTAGGAAGAGCAAGAGAGATTATGAAGGAGGTAGAGACGAGAGGAGCACATGAGGGGATGCTGGTGGCGTGGAAAGTGTTTGAGGATGCGGTGGCCCGGTATCGGGAGTGGCTAGTGGCCCGGTATGGCGGGGAAGAGGAAATGAAGAGGCAGTTGGTATTTGCGCATAATGATACCCAATATGGTAACATCCTCCGCATGATTCCTACTGGGGATTCCCCCCTCCTCCTTCCCATGAACACCCATCGACAGCTTGTCGTCATCGACTTTGAGTACGCCTCCGCCAATCTTCGGGGGTTCGAAATTGCAAATCATTTTTGTGAGTGGATGGCCAATTATCATGCCCCAGTTGCACCTCATCAGATGCAACAATCACGCTTCCCGACAATTCAGGAACAGAGGAACTTTTTGAGGGCGTATATTGGACATTCGATTCCGTACACACATCATCAATTCCTTGTTCACGGTACTAACTCATCAGCTATTGAAAATACTCCTAATACTCCTACGTATACACTTGCCCAGTTCTCACTGGATGCCCGTACCCAACCTTCCACCCCAAGGCAATTTGTGCTTGATGCTCGTACCCCTGCCGGGTCCTCCGCCTCGAGCTATAAAGAAGAGGAACAGTTCCAGCAAGATGCTCTAGTAAATGAGGTAGAGTGGTTAATGGAGGAAGCAAGGGCTTGGAGGCCAGCCAGCCACGCAATGTGGGCCGTATGGGGGGTGGTACAGGCGAAGATTCCAATGGAGGAGGGAAAAGAGGGAGAAGGACATATAGATGAGCGGGGGGCGAGAACAGTTCAAGATGGGGAGGAAGAATTCAACTATTTGGGCTATGCGCAGGAGAGAGCACTTATGTTTTGGGGGGATATGGTTAGCTTGGGGGTGATGAAAGAGGAGGAAGTGAAATGTTGTTTTGGGGGGAGGGATGGCTGGGAGAAGGTGAAGAGGGTGGAATAAAGCTGAGACGTAGTATGAGGTGTGGATTATATATATTATTGGTTTCTTACATGGTACCGGTGGGGTAGTGTTGATTATATCGTGTGTGGAGCGACTACTTCGAATGTTTCTGCATTTAGGTCACTTAGATAGCTTATCATTAGGTCAATATACTTAAGAATCTATACTGGATGTGGAAGACAGGGCCCGATATACTCTGATTCTAGAAGTACCTATATATGTAGCTTGTATCTAGTACTCAGCAACCAGGCTAGCTTCTCGAAATGTTTTGTCCCACCACTAACTGAATGAGGCAGTGACCATTGATTATCGCCTCCCCAAATAGGGGCCTGAATTTATGAATTTCAGAAAAAGCATTACGCCAATGATATTTATTCCAGGAAATTGTATTACAAAAGTGTTTACAGAGGTCTGCACAATTCTAGTGAGAATATCCATCCACCAGCATCCACCCACCCGGCACATTTCCATTAGCACGATGGACATAAACCTCCTCCTGACGTTCACAACTAACATTAAGTCTCCCATTGCCCGTAATAACCACATACGGCAATCCATTAGGCACGATCCTCGCAGAATCATTTGTGACTAGGAATCCTGGTTTGCTATCAAACGTCCTTGGGTTATCGCTGACTCTATAATGCACCGAGAAAGCGTAACCCTATGTCTCTCCATCGACTGGTCCCCGCCATATTCGTACACCGTTATCCAGTTTCCGGGCAACGACGGGCATCCCTGGGCGGGCAGTGTATAACGTCATTTGAAATTTCATTGACGACAGAACCCCAATTCTTACCATCTTCATGGTTTGAAGAACCATTTTCTGCCTGTGTAGAGGAGGCTAGGATAGAGCCATCCGAGAGTTGGATTGTACGGGCGTAGAGACGGTGTAGTTGGCAGGTGCTTGGAAGATCGTGAGGCTATTGTATAACGGTAGATTTTCTGGACCAAGGCTGAGAAGAGAGGATAAGGATCGTTGCTGCTGCCCACTCGACAGCTTTTTTTTTTTTTTTTTTTTGAAGTCTGTACGCTTATGGAGCCTAAGGCTATGAAGCGGCCCCGATCCCTCATCTTAAAAGACTCGGTACACCCTCGGAACAACGGGCTACATAAACGTCCTGCCTCCCGAACCAAAGAAACAATATAACCGAAATAACCCCTGCCTCCCCCTCCACGCCCTCTTTTCCGGCCAGCCCCCGAGTAGATATGCCTCCCCCACCACGCTCTTGCCAGCCCTTCCCCTAATTACAAAGTAGATTCGTAACCGCACCCCACCGCCCCCCCTTCCTCTCAGGTCAGACCAAGGTTCGAGAAAAACGTCTCCACCAGGTCTACCGTTTGCTCTTCCCCCCCGTCCTTTATCTTCTTCAACCACCTCCTCCGATCATCCATCTCCTCCCACGTTCCCCACCTTCTCCCGATCTCCTCCCCCATGGACACACCAGGGCTATGTGCCTGCCTGTCTCCACCTCTCTTCCGCACGTCCTGCACATTGGGTCAACTGAATCATCTAGCCTGTTCCGCCAGCCCTGAAGATTCCCTTTACCCGTTCTGCAGTGAACGTATCTGACTCTTGCCTTCCTTTCCCACCTGACTACTCTCCCTTCCCCACTGCCTCGCACCTTTCTTTCTGCCTCTCTTATCCTCTTCCACTCCTGCCTCACTCCCTCTTCTGTAATCTGTAGCTCCCCTTCTACTACTCTGTCCGCTCCTTCCTTCACCAACACATCCGCCCTCTCATTCCCTGGGATCCCTACATGGGCCTTCACCCATCCCAGCCTAACCGCATTCTCCCCTAACTCCTCTTGCCTTTTCTTAATTGCTCGGACCAGCTTTCCCAAGTCCGCTGTCTTATACTTCCCCTGCCTCTCCGCCTCCACCACTGCCGCAATTGCCGCTTGGGAATCTGTTTGGATCAGCACCTTCCAGTGTCCCGGCGCCCTCTCGGCTGCGTTACATAGACCTGCTATCTCTCCGTCCCATACTGTAGCCATTCTTCCTAGGCCTACACACCCCTTAACTACCCCCCCCTCCGAGTACCACTCTCCTCCTACTCTCTCTGCCTCGCTCATGCTCCCATCCGTATATATTACTACTCTCTCCCCCTTGGCCTCCTCAATTTTCTTGACCCATTCCTTTGCCTTGGCCCGGCTTGTTAATCCCAAGTCGGCCACCGGCACCACCACCTTCTCCGTCCCCCCTCCCAAGCTTATTCTCTCGCCCCCTTCCTCCACTAGCCTCCCCACCCTGCTCAGAATAGCCCACATTACCGACGTAAAGCTGTCTTCTCCCAGATGAGGCTCCCCGAAGTCCCTCCAGTCTCGACCCTCCTCCCTTTGCCCTACCCACAGGTCCCCAAGGGCCATAGTGTCCCTCATCATCTTCGCTCCCAGCCTTTCTTGTGCTGCATCCAGTACCGTCCGTGGTGATTCCACCCCGGTGATCTGACTTACCAGCTCTCTTCTTGACCCCTGTACCGCATTCACGCACTTCTTCAATGCCTGGTACTGCATCTTCTCGAACTCCTCTTCCCACCCGTTCTGCCCCCTCCATGCTACCTTCATACCCCACATCGCTACTGCCCTGACCATTCCTGTATAGATCATCCTCCAGCTCGCTACACTCAACCCCCAATTTGCATTTCCTAACCCGCTCATACTCCCCAACAGCCTCTTTGCCTTGCCTAACCTCTCTCTCCAATGCTCCCTAAAGCTCAGGCTCTCATCTAGCACCAGCCCTACCCACTTGACCGTCTTTACCTCATTATTCTTCCTTCTCCTGCTCCGCCTCAACACCATCCGCTCGTGTTTGCTATCCTCTAGGGGCAGATGGTTCCTTTCCGCTACCCTGTGCACTGCCTCATCTGCCCTTTCCAGTGTCAATTCCATATCCAGCCCTGCATTCGTCCTGTCCCAGATACATATATCTAGGTGCAAATCATCTACGTATGACGGCAACTCGTTATCCCATGGCCCTGCTGCCCCTCTCACCGCCTCCTCCATTTCTCTGATAATTGATGCCATCCAAATGAGAAAAATTACCGGGGACAATGGGGACCCTTGTGGTGCCCCCATATTGGTCCTCCCCTCCTCCCTTGTTTTGCCATCCCATACTACCTCGAATCTCCTTGCCCTAAAGAACTCCCTTACCCACGGGATCCACTTCTTCCCTTTCTCCCATTTGTTCTGCTCCCTTACTACATCCTCTTCCCTAACATTTTGAAAGCCCCCCTTAACATCCCAGAAGGCCCATCCCATGGCCCCTCCCTTTGCCAAATATCTCTGAGCTCTCATCACTGTCCTGAGTGCTGCCTCTGTTGCAGACCTCCCCTTCACTGACCCGAACTGATGTTTGTGAAGTAATCCCGCCCCTTGCAGGTGATCCGCCACTACTTTCTCTCCCAACTTCCCGATGCAGTTTATCAGGTTGATTGGTCTCTACCCCTTCGTCCTGGTATGGTCCTTCCCTGGCTTCGGGATCATCACTACCTTGCTGAACTGCCACTCCTTTGGAATTTTCCCCCGTACCAGGTTCCTTGCTATCTCCCTGAGTACCTTCTCCCCCAGCTTTGTTTTAGCTACCAGTTTTAGGAACCTATAGCTGATGCCATCTGGCCCTGGTACTGAGCTGTTGTTCGTTCCCCTCAATGCCTTGTACACCTCCGCCTCCCTCTTCCTCAGTTCCTTCTCACTTTCCCCCCCCTCCCTTTCCTCCTCTGCCCTCTCCTCCTCTTCTATCTCCGTTCTCCCCCCCTCCTTCCACTGGCACTTGAAGTGATCTCTTACTAAGCTCACTCTTTTTTCCTCATCCCCTCCGCACGCCTCTCCATCCTCATTTGTCAGCGTGCCCATTAGCCCCTTCAGATGCCATGGGTCCTTAGCCCACTTAGCCACCTCCTATGGGTCCTTCCTTCCGTTTTCCTCACAGAACCTCTGCCAACATGCCTTCTTCTTCTCCCTCACCATACTTCTTAATTTCTCCTTCTCTGCCTTCCATCTCCTCGTCCTGTCCCTCTGTTCAAAACCATCTCCCAACCTCTCCCTTCTACTCTTCCTCGTCACCCTCAGCTGTATTGTCAACTCCTTATCCCACCATCTCTTGGACTTTTCTATTATGACCAGCACTTTGTCATGTCTTGCTCGTAGACTCTTGAGCTTCTCATAAGGCGACTCTCCCGGCAGTTGGTCATACTATCTCCTCTCCCTGTCCGTCCCCTCCTCTATCACTTCCTCAATCTCCTTTTCCAGCCCTGCCCAGTCTACTGCCCTCCTCTCCTCGTATACCCTTTCTCCTCCCCAACTCATTTCCGCCACTATCGCCCAATAGTCTGATGCCAGCTTCTCTCTTATCACCTCTCCCTAGTCCTTCTCCCCCCTACTGATGAAGAAGTCGATCCTACTCCTCTGTACTCTTCCCTCCTTCACCCTTTCCCATGTTAGTCCTACATCTCCTTCCCCAATACACCACCCTCCCCCTATAATCCACTCTGCTAGCACCTTCCCCCTCGAGTCCTCCCCCCTTCCTTCATCCCAGAAGTGGCTGTGTGCATTCCAGTCCCCTACTAGCGCTACATCCCCCCCCAGTACCTCTTCTCCCAACTCCCCTAGCCATCCCCTCCACTTTTCTCCCTGCAACTTTCCGCTCGCATATACCCCTCTCAACTTTCTCCCACAAACCTCTAACATCATCCAGTTATTCTTCTCGGAGACCACCTTGACCTGCTCCAATAACTCCCTCCTCCAATACGCCATTACTCTCCTTCCCACCTTCACCCTACTCCCTAGCACATACGCTGGATGACCCTGCGTCCCCTTTCCCTCCTTCTCACTCCATGCCTCCCCCACAAACGCAATATCCACCCCTTCCTCTCTGCACCATTCCAAGAACATGTGTGTTATGGCTCAGGTAAGAGACCTACCCTAGTTAGGGAATATCCCAATACCTATTTACGGCTGCGGACTGATATGGCCTGATCAACCATACAGATGCGGGTAATGTGTCCTGGATTGGACGGGGATTGGAGCAAGGAAGTGTGTGACCTCTGAATGCGTTCTCATGCATGTACTCTCTTCCGAAAAGTCCATTGATATGCAGAGAAGTGAAGCCACCCGGTCTGATGTTTAAGTTCTGGCATGACGCCACTATGTTTGAGAGAATACCCTGTCCTTCCGAGCTACCTTACAAGCCATAGCTGCCAGATGTTGAGGTCGATTCCATTGGTTTAACCCAGTCAGTGGTACTGTGGGTTAGTGGGCTCAGGGGGGTCCTCTGAGTGGGGTGCGCCCTAATTGCTACCAATATACATGCGCAGGTGGAGGGAGTAGGGTGAGTGAAGTTGGTCGGTCGGGACGGCCTCTAGCAGAGGGGGAGTAATGTTACGGCTGAGATTATGCAGACCGGGCCGGCGCCACCCGATGGTGGGTGGCCTGAAGTCAACCCCGCTTTTCCTATATATTTGCCTACGTCTTGTATCTAGTTATTGTTCTCTAAGACTCAAGCGAAGTCTTGTATCGCTGGGTTACTTTACTCTATCGAATGAATCAGTCTATATTCTTCGCACCTTGTGAACCCAGTTAGGCCCGAGCAAGTGATTATACCTTCGCAGGCTCCATATATATCGATATGCCGACAGATATCTCCATATCACTGGCTCGCCCCTAACAATGTGTGTGTTTACGTGACTTCCCCCCACGTTCTGGTATGCTACCTTCACAACTTTACCAGCGAGAGGGTTCTGGAGTGGACCCTTCCCTGTCAGCTTCCCAGTCGCTCTTGATTCCCCTTGCTTCCTTCTCATTTCCCGCTGCCCACTCCTCTTCCTCTCCTCTCTGCCCCGTCACCCCTTCCTTATTCTTTCTCCTATCTACCAGCTCAAACCCTTCCTCATCTACTATCTTGCTTTTCCTTTGTGCAGCCCCTACCGGCCCTTCCTTCCTTGTGATCTTGTTCACTGCTGCCCTGCTTATCAATGAGCAGTTCCTCCTCATGTGTCCTGCCCCCCCACAGTTATGGCACTCCACTCTGCTCCATCTCTCCATCGGTTTCAACAGGTACCTGAACCCCCCCTGCTTCTGGGCTGTCTGTTGGACCCTCTGCTGTAGTAGTTTTTGCTCAAAGTATACCACCTTTCTCTTCTGTCCTTCCCACACTAAACCATTTCTGATCACCTTCTTAGCCTCCTCGTTATCCGCTACATCGAAAGTGAATCCCGTGACCCTAGCTGCTCCCCACAACTTTGGAAATCTCTTTGCCAGCTTCACCTCCTTGTTTTCTTCCTGAATCGCCTCCCCCAGTCCCTTTCTTCCTCGGGCCACCTTCATTGGTGCTGATGGGACCATTAGCCTCACTGAACTCTTATCTTCTAGCCAAACATTGAGGATATCTCCCGTCCTCCCAAATACCACTACCAGTGCCTTCCCCACTTCCCCGGTAACTGCTAGTGGGTCCACTCCCTCCTTTACCTTCTTTACTTCCCATGTTAACTCATCCCCAAACTCTCCCTTTCCTACTGATGCCATGACTGTCCATGGCGTCACTCCTTCTGTCAGCCCCTTCATCCTCAGCATGTTGTTCACCTTTCCAACCACTTCCTCGAGCTCTTTCTTGCCCTTCATATCGATTGATTGCATGTGCCCCATTACCACCCTTACCACCTTAAATACCTCTCCTTCTACCACTTGTCTTGTCTTCCCTACTGTGCTCTCTACTGGAGATGCCATTTCCTGCTCCACTTTCCTCTTCATATCTTCCGCTTCCTTTAACTTCTGTCCCACCTCTATCAGCTCGTGAGCCTTCATCTTCGACTTATCCTTTCCTACCAGCTCCCTTATACTGGCCTCGCATGCCTCCCTCACCTTCTTCTGGCTTTCCTTGACTGATCTCGACTGCACTGCTAGCCTTTCTGCCTCTTCCTTGTTCTTCTCCTCTTCCCTTCTTCTCGCTTCTGCCTCCTTCCTCTGTCGGTCTACCTTCTTCACCTTCTCCTGTTTCCTCTTCTCCTCTTCTACTCTCCCCTTTTGTGCATTCAGCATCCTCTTCACCTGTGCTACCTGGTTCACCGTGCCTGCTCCCGGGGAGACCGCTAGTAAAGCCAGCTGCTTCTTCACCTCTGCCAACTCCCTCTCAATGCCTGCCAACTGTCCCTTCTTTACCGCCTTATTCTCCCTCCAGCACCTTTCTGCTGCCGTGACCAGCTTGATGAACTCTATATTCCCCCTGGCCAATGCGCTCTCTGATAAGTCCTTCCAGCCCCCCTTTCCTGACTCGTCTCCATCTAGCCACCAATTCCCTTCAATTACCCCTCCGCTTGCCCTGATCTGATCTCTCGCCGTTTTCATATCCCTTGCCGACCTGTAACTCCTTTCTTTCGGCTTGAGTCCAGCGATCTGTTCCACTACCTTCCCATTGTTTACTATGCAATGAAGGATTGACTTCACCTCCCTGTTGTCCCAGATCCCATTCCACCTCATCTCCTCCTCTACCTCTCCGTCCTCCTCCTCCCCTTCCATCTCTTCATCCTCCTCCTCCTCCTCCCTTGCCTCCTTCTGCTCATGCCCTACCCCCTCCACCTTTTCCCTCATCATCTCTTCCACCTGCTCTGCTGAAAGCTCCGGGACCGCATGCTTCGACTTGTTCAGTTCCTCCCTTCCTTCCCTCCTCTCCTTCTCTTTTCCCGATGGGGTAAACATAATCATGAGGGGGTTAGCCCTCGCCCATTTCTTCAGTTCCTCCCCTTCCAACCTGTTCTCCCCCGTCGCTGCACTAGACTCTGCCATATCCGCCTCCATCGAGTCCGGTACCTCTATGTCATCTGCCCAAGCTATCGTCTTTTGTGTGCCCTCCCCGTTCTACTCCTTCTGGCTGTCATCGAGCTTCCATGCCGGTAGTGCCTGTCCGAACAAATTCGTTGCTACCTCCCCGAAGGCCTTGGGTACTACTGGTTCCACAAACCCCAGCCCTGCCTGTTCCTCCAAGTCTTTGAGAGAGACTACCCTCTCTGCCCTTTTTCCCTTCCTCTTCCTCGCGCTCCTCCTATTCATTGCCTCGTTTTCTGACTCCCCCTCCTCTTGCTCCTCAATCCCCTCCATCTCTGCCCATTCTACTGATATCCCTGCCATAAGGCTCCTCTTTTTTGACTTTGGCGTTGTCAAAGTCCATGTCGCCCCCCAGAATCCTTCCACCGTTGTGCCATCTGGCCTCTTGGCCTTAACCACTATAGTGTCCTCCACTCCCCCCTCCGTTTCCTTCTGCGAGTGCTCGAAGTCAAATCCTTCCAGTAACCCATTGACCGCACCATCCTGGATCATCACTCCCCAGGTTAAAATCTCAATCGCCCTTTCCGCTGTCGAACCATCCACCACCTTGATCGTTTCCTCCTCCTCCCTGCTTTTCTTCTCCAGCTGTGACATATGATGTTCCCAGCTGCCGCCTCCGCTCCAGCTCTTCTCCGCCTCCTGTGAGTTCGCAATGGCCTGTAAGATAGCCTGCTCTCCTTTCTCTCCGAACTCCGGGACCAATCCCTATGCCGTCATCTCCTCCAATATATACTGCCTCACCTTCTTCACCCCATCCTCCCCATCAAATTCCAGCAAGACCTTGCTGGCCCTCTTACCCCAGTCCTTAACTGGTCCGAACAAGACACCCTTTGGGGGTGGTGCCATTAATCTGAAAGCGTAAACCCGACTAGTCTTAGTGTAAACCCTAGCCTTGTGTCGAATTCCTGGTTTGATAACCTAATAACTGACAGGGATGTGTAGGGTTGCCTAGGCAACGCATACCCACCCAATGGAAATCTGCCAAATAGCCCGAAAATGGTGTGGGTGGACCAGACCAATCAAATTGAGGTGGTTGCCACGTAGGAATTTTCCGGTCAAAATCACCCAGAATTTGGTAAAACTGATTTACCCTGGGGGATTTTGCAGTTCCTGGTTTTTCGTAAAATAAATTAGATCAACGTGTTTGTTTAAACGCAGCGATGAATTTAAGCTAGAAGCCGAAAACGGGTGCGTCCTGGTTGTTGAGCTCTCGTAATCGCTCAGTCCTTGGAAGTTGTTGTCGCTGCACTCGACAGCTTGGAGCAGGGTAGTATAAGTGAGAATCAGCCCAACTGCCCACCGTCTGCTAGCGTGCAGAGAGACAAAGACATCTCCTACCCAATGGCCGACCTTTATATACGACTCTCACAAAGTGAGTTATTCGACAAGGTGCCTACCTGCTCGCGAAATGTCAGTCCGGGGTATATATCCTTGCGTAATCGCGAAGCACACGGGCCGCAATGCACCGATTTAGCCGACGGTTGATATATTTGAGAGTCCATCAGTCCTCAATAGAAACAGGCATTGAGATGCCATTTTGGGCGTGAGCTGCGGCCTCTGTCCGGGTGGGTAGTGCATGCCTCAGCCATGAATTATAGTCGCATAAGTATGCTCTGTTGTGGAAGACATCACAGTCATATCGATTTTGGTACATACCACCTCAAAACTTTGTGAGGTGGCTTCCCAATACAGTAATTAACATTGTAGCCAATACCAACCAAAACCCCCACGAATTGCAAACTCCTTACCCAGCAAACATCGAGACTCTAGAATCAAGTAACTACAATATAAGCGCACTCGCCCTCGGTTTCGAGTGGCACATATGCAGAGGTTTCCCCAGAACGTATTTCCTACAAAGTGAATCCAATCCCGCATCTCCCCAGCCCAGCCCTATCTCCTCCTACTATCAATCCATCATCCCACTATGATCGCAACAGAGGTATATAAAAGGCAAAGCAAAAAGCGCCACTCCGTTGATGCACTTTTAGCAATCAGTAATCAAATAATAGGAACAGCGAAAAAAATCAAGTCATACAATAGGAATGACTGATAATCATAGGGTGAAAAAAGGGGGATATTGAGTCCAAGTCGGGTATCAGGAAATGCACCCCAAATCTTCCTCCTGAGAATCATTATAAGGCGAAGAGGAAACAAAATTTGGACATGAAAGGAGCTCGCTAGGAGGTAGAAACAACGCATTACAGAATTGGAAAGGAAATTTTCAGAAACCAGAGAACAAGAGAAAAGTCCGAATCTAGTAAAACATGAACCCCGGGATCCCAATAGCGCTCACTATGCCCAATGTATAAAGTACCACTTTTCCTCCGTGCTGTGCATCATACTATCCATTATTCCTTTACCTCATAATTTTGCCAAGTCCAAATTACAAACCATAACCATCATCTATCAATCAACCAATCCTGTTATTTCTTATTCTACCATATTCATCGCTTGCATAGCATCCCTCAAGCCAACGACCCTCAGACTTGGCTTTCTTGATGGTGTCCAGGTAGTAGGAACATGGTTTGGCTGCCAGCTTCTAAAAACGGCCTTAAACTCCCTAGACACACCGCCAAGGAGGACGAATGTTGGGGGCATAAAAGGACGGCTGTGGGCAGCTTTTGAGTACTCCTGTGTGAACTGGAGAGCTGTTTGGAATTCGGCACGCTTGGCTTGCGAATGCGCGCCGAGAACACTAAGTAGAAGGGGGTAAGAAGATTGCTAGATGATCAAATGGGCAATCACACTTACATATAGAGCTCAAAGAACGCATCAAGGATATAGATGTTAGCTAATTCGATGTCGTTTTGGCAGAATGGTGATATCTCAGTAACCTATAGAGGAGGATATTAGCTCACTATTAAATATGGAGTCTAGGCAATCGGCTTACAATTTGTTCCGATTGCATGTCACATTTGAAAAGCCTAACCATGTAATTGTCATGAGAAGGCTTCATCGCCCAGTATTTTGCGGCAGCCTTCTCGGCAATACCATTCTGCAAAAGATCAAGCAGGGCTTGCGGTTCACTGCCCTCGTCTACATCTTCGATATCTCCACTAGTAAGGTCAGTCGCTACTTTCCTCGCATAGGCAAGCTCCTTAGATGAAGAGCCAATCCCCTTCCAAAGGTAGACCCCCTCACCGGAGTGGATCAGGAAGGGAAAGCCCGAGCAGAGACTGAAGCTTCTCAAATCTTCCTCATCAAAGGCAATGCCATTATACAGGCTGCGGCCGCAAAGGATATAGGGGCCTGCGCTTGCGGACTTTGAGCTTCCACGCCTTGTAATGAGAATGCCTCCAAGCGCATTCAAAAAACCTGGGGTTTCGTGGCCTTGTTTTACGACGGTCTGGAATCATTAACTTCAACGGTTCATAAACGGCACATACTGTGGGGAAAGACTTACCATTGTAGCATCATTCTCATCTGCCAGTTTTTTTGCAAAAATCCGAGCATCATTAACAGCAGCAGGGGAAACTTGATTGCCACTCCATAAGTAGAATTCTGAGTCTTTGTCTCCAGAAAATTTTTCAAAGATATGGAGGCACATATACATATTCCGGTCAAATAGTATATGCAGTTTTCCAAATTCTATGGCTTGAACCTTGCCTTCAGCAGTCACTTCCCACACATCTAGCTTCACCGTTTCGAGTTTCTCATCCTGTGTTATTCTTGGTGGCAAAAGATTGGAGATATCGACATCCATTTTAATGTTGAGTGATTCTGGATCCTTGAAGAAGCTATTCAATTCGTCGACATGCTTCGGGATCGATCCATACGAGACCTTACGAACGCCTCTCTCTGGGACCAAGCTGCCGCCGGACGTCACATTCACAGTTGCAGGCGTAGGAGGAAGGGCCCTTGGCTTGACATCCGATACATCTTCCTCGTCTTCCACCGTTGGCAATCTCAATAATAATTTCGCTGGAGCATCCGATGGTTCCTCGACCTTCGCCAACTGTGGCGCTTTGAAAGGCGTCCTCTGAGGACCAGAAGCCCTAGCAGAGCTGGTGCGTCTAGCTAGCCAACTCATAGCAGGAGGCTGTATTGGCCGCTCGAAAAATTGGAGATCGGCTGCTGGTTCCGTTAGTGCGGCAGCGTTAGGTTTGGGAAGGGCTCCATCCGGTAAATCCAAAGAAAATAGACTTTCTGCCGCTTCTAATGAGGGAGAAGGTATTGGTGTCGTATTTTGTGATGGTTTGGAATCAGTCTCCGCAACTAACATTGGAGACTTGGCAGGAGTTGGTGGTTCGATCTTGATTTTCTCAACCGACTCACTGGAGACTGTGAGTTCTAGACTAGGCTCAACGATCTTCGGTCCAGGTAAGTCCGTCTTCGGAGAGTCAGCCAGTGCTCCTTTGATGCTAGTGATGTACGGCACTCTCGGAGGCGCAATTAATACTTCTTTCGATGGCTTTGGTTTCAATGGTGGTTTCAGGGGAGCTAGACTTGCGTTTGAACCACTCCCCACTTCTTGAGCCTGCGATTTTGTTGGTTGTCTTCTTTTAGGACCTCTTGCACGTGTTTTTGTCACCTGATGTCACGTTAGCTCTGCTGTAGAACCCTTCCAACAGAATACCCACATGAGTAAGCGGACCATCACCCCGGGGGGTTTCTTTCTCTGGCTCCTCATAGGATTTGCCGCTACTGCTTGTTATAGCGCCAGTGAAAATCTTGCTCCTATCGTATGATGGTGGGCCTCTTGATAGCAAATTAGCCAGATTTGGCACTTTTCTATCAGCCAATAATTCAGCGTGAGGCTGCAATGAGGTTACTTCTATTTGGCCTGGAGCAGATGCTTGCTTCATTGGTGGTGATGGGGTTGGTTTTGAATTCAAGCTTGCTTCTGGGCCGGATGCGGTCGTAGTGCTGTTGGAATTCTTAAGTGCTCCCTTGGCTGACTTAAGTCTTTCTTTAACAGGATCCGGTGGCTTGGGCTTCGGAGGCCCGGTCTCTTGCAACGCTGCTTTACCTGCCAGTATATTGTCTTTCAAAACATTTGGTGCCACATACTTTTGGGTTTTCGTTGACCTCAGCCTTGACATTACGTCCAAAAATGGCAAATCTTCCTTTTCAGGTGAGCTGCTTGCACTTTGACGATTCTTCAGATTGCCGCGAAAATCCAGTTCCACCTTTGGGCCCGGGGCCGGCTTGGTCCCAATACTGCTGGGTTTCTCGGCCACAGGTGGTGGAAGCTTCTTTGCATGAAGCAAAGGTGTAGGCTTTTCTAGAACAGGTGGTTTATCAGAAACAGGCTTCGGATATGAAGATGTGACTTGATTGAGCGCAGCTGATGTGGTGGTGATATTCGATACCGTTTCCAATACTGATCTAGAGGGAAGGTTTGCTGGCTTTGGAAAAATGGCAGGACGGTGGTCCGCTTGTTTAACTGGGGGCTCCAAGACGGGTGTGCTCTTAGAGAGGACAGGTGAGCCTCCTTCAGAGCCCTTCTTAAGAGCAACTTCCAACCATGATGCTTTTGTTGGACTCCATCTCTTCTGATCGAAAGTCTTGGATACCTGGCTACTATGTGGAGTGGTTGGAGGACTGGCTTCGGACATTGGAGATTCGGCTCTAGTAAGATGAATTCCTGACGTGGAATACTTGGATAAGGACTCAACAATGGACTTCGCACGGCCTCTGCTTACCACTTCCCTCCTGGTGGGCTCTGGGGTAGTTGGTTGGTCAGCGGGAGCGGGAGCAGGGGAGGAATCCCTCGAGAGAGGAATGGGGGTTGCTGTCCGCGATGCTCGATGTGGAATGGAGTTTCCTGATGTATTATATCCTGGCGTGTTATTTCTGGAGACAGCTCCAGGTAAAGTCGCACTCCATCGCTTACTTATAGATCCCTCTCGCTTCAGCTTAGCACTCTGGGCAAAAGTTCCCATACCTTTGCTAATAGTTGCAGCTTTCCAATTGGGGTCTATACGCCCCTGGCTTGGGCTCATGGCAGGTTGTCTCGTGTCATCCACTGAACATTTCCTTGCCAAACCAGGGTCAAAGCGCATCGAATCAGCTGTAGGAAATAAGCTTTGCTTGGGGGCGCTCGGCAATCCAGAACCATTCATGGATGGAGAAGATTTATGGGCTCTAATATAACTCGATGCTGGCCTCTTAGCAGGCTCTAGACCAGACCTAATCCCCGAGGTTGTTATACCAGACCCTGTGTTATTGCCCGTTTCCATGCCAGGTAATGCTTTCTTTGCAGCTAGGGACAATCCCTCCTCCGTGCCTTTCAATAACACGTCAGACGAAACCTTGCGGTCTGGAGTCTGCTTGAAAAATCCAATGTCCTTCGAAGCAAGATTCCTAGTTATAAAAGAACGTCTGAACTCATTCTCAGAGTCGAGTATAGAACCCTCGGGTTTCGGGGATTCCGAAAGATTTTCTGATGTCACAGTACCTCGAGAAACAGGTCGATGCTGCCATGGTGAATCTGGCCGCCTTTGCCGTGGAAATGCTGCAGGTACTAGATCCGGATCCTCTCTCGATGCTCCACTTTTGCCTGTCAATTTATCCAATGCGTCATTGACGGCATCTTCCCGCCTCAGGTTAGGGGTATTGGAATCTAGACTCCGTAACTGGCTGAAGTCTATGCCATCTAATGCTCGACTACTCCTTGCATCTCCGGTTTTCATGGGAGAGAGGGATTTAGCGCGCTCTGCACCACTGTCAGCTATCCAAGGAAGCCGAAAAGTAGGGATCCCAGAAATAAATGAACATGTTTCACGCACCAGCTCTGCGATCTTGTCTTGCTTGCCGTCCAGCCAAGATCTCCTTCTCAAGCTGTCGAGTACGCTCTTCATCCTCTCGATCCCGTTGAGCCCCTAGCTCCTTGATCCGGGCTAGGAAATCGTTGACCCCGTCGTCCTTATCCATGGATGTATTGTGTTTATTGTAGTGTTGAGTCTCCGAAACCGAAACCGGTTCCCCGATCCCCTACGACTAATTGCTCGTCAAGAGCCGCCTTACAGTGCTGAAGATTAGGGCGATACAAATGCAATGCAATGCAAATTGCTGAAGATCCGAGAAGAGATAGCCAGAGGGAAGGGTGGCGGGAGTAAGCCGTTGGTTGGGATTGCAGTCCAAATAATTTTAACTCGACTTCCAGCTGGTGGTGCAAGTGTGCAGTTCGGACAAGGCTTGGCAGGCTTGGCGTATCACAACAAACACGTTCAGGGTAACTGCGAGGTTGTGGAAACTTTACTTAGTACATTGATTAGAGCACCAGGTAGATTTGATATTTGATGGTATTAACAATATGACATAGTACATACTATATCCTAAGTCCACAAAAACAAAAAGTATGAAATTCCCATCCATCGTTCCCTCCAGACTTTGCACTTGACAACAGGCAGGTCAAACTATTGAATCTCCACTTTGCGCTTCTCTCTTGCTTCCCCCTCGTGCTTCGGAACCAGCACACTTAAAATGCCTATTCGGTAGAAGTATATTAGCCCATGTCAATACCAAAGCAACATACTAGTCCGATCATGAGGGCGTACCATTTTCGAGCTTGGCAGTGATATGATCGGAATCTACGGACGCCGGTCGCTTGTGGGTCCCAAGCCTGAACTTGCGTTTGAAGACACCAACCCCACGTCTCTTGATTACCAATTTCCTCAAAAGTTCTTCATCCGCATTGCGGTGAACAACTCCCGATATTTGGATTTCGTTCGTGTCCTGCAGGTTGAGTGTTAGTTTCTTATATCAGCTTTGCTCGGTATCTATCTGAGACATACTGCATCAAATTCCACGCCAATATCCTCTCGGATTGCTCCAGGAAGGGAGACATGAAGAATGAATGCCTCAGGGGTGTCAAATATATCGACTTCCGGAACAAATTGATCATCGCCTTTTAGATCATGAAAATCTGGGACGTTCTTCTGGATAGCCTCGAAGAATTCAGCCAAAGGATGCTGGGGACCGGTCGCATTGTAGACACAAGGCATCTTTGAATAGGCCTAGAATGAATAGAATTTGTATATGAACAGATATGTGTGATGATAAAGGGGAATATAGGGTTGATAGCGTTGAGTTGACTTAGAATAGTGAAGATAGCAATAGGATATTTTGTGGATAATATTCCAACATCGATACTCAGAGGCCTATATATGTGTATCCCCAGGCATATGAATTATGAACAAAAGTACTCCTGTCTTCTAGAACCTTTGCCATAATTATCTGATTTCCAATCCACCCTTATGTAATGCCTTCGTTATACTGGGGAGAATTAACGTGCACGTGATTGGGAATAGCAGAAATATATTTCATCTTCCACCACTTTCCATAACATTACCACGTTCTTATAGCCTTATAGCGATACCTCATCGACCATATGATGAGGCCTTACTCGTACTTGATGGTATATCCTTGTCAAACATTAAGTAGCCTCGTATTGAGATGACTGTGTATGTGGCATTGAGAAAGCGATTACGAATTTGCCTGCAGAGGCAAGAGGTGCCGTACAATAGGACGTCGACGTACACTGACCCGGCGAAACAGTTGTTCCGTGACTCCGATTTTAAACTAGCTTAATTGAGTAGTTAGTCGGATTTCCTAAACGGGAATGCTTGACAAATATAGACTAATCTGGCTCCTGTCACGTGTTATGCTTAAGTAATTAGAGGTTCCTTCCTGACCCTCCTCTAGTCTGGTTGGTAACTTACTTTAACTTTCTTGTTGAGTTGCCATGGTAACCCGACAACTTTCGAGGTTACCATAGCAACCATTTGTTAGTAAATAAAAATAGCCTAACCTTGAGGTCTACGTAAACCTCAAGACTACCCCTCTTCTACTCACTTTCCAGCCTTGTACAGTTATCGCAGTTCATTGAACTTTGAGGTACGGATCAAAATCTTCCTTACACTACAGAGTGCGTTACAGTAGCGACGCTAACATAACATAAAAGCTCTAAACCTTTCTCCGCTAATTTTTAGTCTCATGCCAGGATGCTTCTGCTAAGGGTTCTGACGAACGCAGTGACGCTACTTTTTCCGGCTAACTTTTGGAATATATCTGCCCTCTAACGCCAATTTTCACAAGTCTAGTTTGGCGGGGTATCGTTCACAACAATAGAGGGATTTAACAACTTAGATTCTTGTTAATATTCTTGTTAAGTTACCATGGCAACCCGACAACTTCCGATGTTACCATAGCAACCATTTGTTAGTAAATAAAAATAGCCGCACACTTATTGTTATGTACCATCAATACCTACCCCTTTTGCGCTCGCTCTCTACCTTTGAATAGTTCTCAGAACACATCCAAACTCTCACTATAGCTCCTCTTCAAACTCCAGAGTGCGTGTTATCTCATAGCGTAAATCAAACACAAATTACCGATGTGCAACCTCCTATTTTGAGCGCTATCCCAAGCTGCTGCAGCTGCCAAGATGTACGTTGTTGGTGGCACGCTAACTTTTAGGCTATTTCTGCTTAGTAACGATAGCAATAACATTTGCTAAATCCCTCAAATATACAGAACTTTTGTTCTATTTAATACCTCCTCTACCCAAATTCCTACGTTACTTTGCAACCCCCACATTTATTATATACCTCTAGGATCAAGTTAATGATGCTTCTCCTCTGATACTAGGTTTGAAGCTTTAGGGACCAGTTGGTATCAGATTTCTGCTGTGATATCTATCACGTCGTACCAGGATTTCCATGGCATAAATTTACAGTGGATAGCTACAACTTTCTTATGCACTGTTGGCTGTGGTACGTATCTTGCTATGAGAGGCCGATGCCCGCCAGACTACGTACTCAAATCCTACAAGGAACGAGTGTGAAATCGTAGGGAGAAGGAATAATCTAACCACACACGATAAGTATCCATTAGTCTGGTTGGCACGGTATCCATTACACGGTGGAACAGTCGGAATAGTCTCGTGCCCATGGTGGAAGTACCTCCCTGATAGGCAAGCCATCTTTAGTTAATCAGGATAGGCAGACCTCTAGAGAGTTCGACTTCAAATCTTTAATGTAATGATTTAATTCTAACCTAGTTAAAATGTTAGGCATGGTTCTTTATCTACTCGTAGATGGCCTGAGGATAGATAAAGACTTTCTACTTACGACTTTCCAGACTAACGACTTTCAGACCCTAGACCTCTTGATTGAGACTAGACCTCTAATGTCATCGCCTAACAAATGTTAGTAAGTAGTCTGGTTGGCAAAGGAGGGTGTTGTGCCAACCAGACTAGTTAGTAAGTGGCTCAAGGATAAAGGCGGAAGTAGCTAAGGTCTGGGGACCTCATATCTCACTCTCTTTAGCGGATGATGAGGAAAGACGACCTTAAATTGTGGCACAAGAGGACCGAAAATAAATGAACGGGAGAACATACGTTGCTTCCTTTGAAAACACCATAAATCGCACAATGCGGGGGCATTTCATTTGGTACTATTTAGATTGACAAGCTACTTTGCACATGCGCAATGTGGAGACTTGCGGGATATTAAATATATTGCTACGAAATGTTTCTGCTTTATCGAGTAAAAGGTCACTTGTTTGGAAGCTATCGATCCGAGGCTATCAACGTCAGGCCACATCATGCCGCACTTGCAATAGACTCGATCATGGGAACTATTCGATGCTCGTATATAATCCATACTCTGACCATACTTCCGTTCAACGTTGTAGTACCTGGTCCAAAATCGCAGCTAGGTACCAATTATATGTCATCGGCTGAGGCTAACCGAGGTGAATTAGGAAGGTGTTGTGCTCCGACCAACGGGATCAATTCCCTCTGAACAACCAGCCTTGAAAAACATCCTGGCTCCTCCCTTGGTAAGTACTTAGTAGCATGGGTCCTAGCCTAGGTGTTTTTCCAGAGAGGAAATTTTGCTGAATCCCATCCCACACCAGATCGAACCAGGGAGAATTATTTGATTGTCATCCTTGCTTTCCAATTGGTATGAGGTTTGCGGTCAAACAGGCAGCCTAGTGACGGGGATCTCTCGTTATCCATTGCCGACATGCATTGCTCCCGCGCTAACGTTTGGATGACCGGCTGAATGGGATTTTACAGGGCTGTCACGGCCTGTTGTCGTACAACCTATGTAGATGTTATTTACTCTAATCAGTCTATGCAAGTTGGATGTTGAGGTTATGTGGTCCGAGCGGAATGTGCCGAGTTATTCCCTGTCAACCGAGCCCGTAGTATCAGGGAGCCGTTTACGAACTGTGACATGCGAATTGAAACCAGTTCATCACCATGATCCGACCTCGGATACTTCCGGGGAGGGGGGGGAAAACTAGGTAGACATATTTTACTCTATGCACAGACGAAATCGCAATTTTTGGTCAATTGTCAACTCTAGGATACTCTAAAGCACGACTGGTTCGGTGTGTACCGTGAGATGCCACTTGCTACTTCTCTAAGTAGATGCAGAGAACTCTACAATCTTCACAATTACAATTAAATACGCCCTGAACCGTCCCGTTTCCCGTGATCAACAATATACATAGGCCTACTAACATTATTGACGATCCTAATACTTTTCACGATTACGCCAAAAAGTGATTTGAATGCCATATGCTGCGGGAACTGTGAAAACCGTCCAGTTCTTTCTAGCGTGGTTGGAAATAGAAACTGATCCGGGTCCCAATAAGATGATTAGGGTATTGGAGCCGTACTTACCTTAAATATTTTACAAGGTACATACTCGGTGGTCTGGTTGCTGCTGAAGACAAGATCTTGCTGTCACTCATTCTACATAGTTGTAGTGAATACAACAAAGACAAGTATGAGAAGGCATGGCTGCTTTTGGGCTCCACTTATCTAGTCTAGAACTCGGCAGCCTGTGTTTGAAGATCCCAAGGTTCTATATATGTTGGTCTAAATCGATATGTTGGTATGCTGCCAGACATGGATTAGATCACGTTCCGATAAGTAGATTTCAACAACTTAATGAGCTTGGGATACGTTAACTGAACCGAGATAGCATGACACAGCAAGGTGCAGCCTGCGTTCGTAAGCCGCAATTTGCTGTCCTTTTCATACTCCGGTTAGGACGTAAGTGCTTAAAAGGTACTTGCACCGTAGTCGAGTAGAGGCCAGTGCTTGTTCATATTCAAAATGCCACATGACGTTACAGATTTTATTCCATCTGGATGGTACTTTATAGGAAAGATGTGACTACAAAGGTTAACTTAGTACTAAAAGTTCAGGTAGGGCTTAATAGAATGGTTAAAGCGGCACAATCACAGTATAGCTATTTATACAGTACGGTACAGACGTACATATGTACCTACATAGAAGTAACTAACTAACCTCCGTACATAAATAGATACATACTTCATGGGTACCGGTATATCCGATTGCTTCAATATTCACTTCCGCTGTTGACAGGGGACTGAGTGGGTGGTCAGATTTTACCAAGTACCGAAACACCGAAACACCGAAACGGCTACGCTAGTATGATTGGGTACAATGGATCTCAGTCTGCTGCAGGTTCTGTTTAAGCATACACGGCGTTGCACGGCGAGAGCTTTGGGATGTACACGTACCCAGATGTACCTACCTGCTCGCCTGGGAGGTTATTTGCCGCCGTGCTCCTCAACCCTCTTACCTGGTGGGGGGATGGCTACTTAGTCATCCATCAGGCTGTTCCCCCTAATATCGGCTGCGAGCTCTGGATGCCCTAGCTGGATTATCTCTTCGCATTCCGGAACTGGCAAACTGACAGGGTGCGAGACAAGGCAGGTGTGTTAGGTGTGTTGCCTGTCACCACAGAGCAGCTGGTGTTGGATGGGGTAGGTATACTCTACACTCGCTGACTGGAGTCTTTCGTCTACCGGCTCGTGATGGCGTAGACTTTCCTCGAATCGAATGTCAGAAGGGCCTGAAGGCGGAGCGGAGTTTATGCCATTAGTCCAGGCAAGTATGGTACTTTGCTCGCCTTTCTTCCCAATCTCCGGACAGATCTAGTTCCCAGCAGAGTGGTTGCCTCAGCTGCTGTCTACCATAATATAATAATAGTAATATCGCTGGGCATCGGAGCCTCCCTTTTCCTTCGCCCTCATCACCGCTTCGTCACTGCCGCTGGTGGCGCCGAACACTGTAGTCTGCTGCTGCTGCTGCTGCAGAGTGCCATTGAAGCTCCCGCTCGTCCCGAATTTGTAGGTCCCCCTCATGCTCATCTCCACACCACCCCCTTCCCCCACTGTCGGGCAATTAGATAAAAAGGATCTATCCTGGAAGATCATGCCGGCCAAAAAACTGGGGTTGTTCCGTCTTACACCTTGTCCGTCAGTAGCCTCACCTGCTTTTTCGCTTATTCCAATTTGCTCACTGGCATTGTGCTCTCTACATATCTAGCTCGTCTCTACATATCCAGGATCCCTTTAATTGTTAGAGACCTTGAAGTATTATAGTATAATTGCTGCCCATCAATCTTACACATACCAGTGCCGTTCTGCAACCTCAACCACCCCAACGACTGGACAGCAACCTCATCGCCATTAGTCGCTCCGTTGGCTACGAGTTCGAAAACACACCAACCAAAGACAACGGAGCTCGCTGCAGGAAGACGGCCAAGACAAACAACCGCAATTGGCATCCGCCTAAGGCCAGTCCCAGTCGTGATTGTATTGCTGGGCCGTCCTGTACGAATCAATCGCGAAGATGGGCGACCGACTCACTTATCGCCCGTCCTTTCAGCAACATCAGCCACCACAGCTTCCGATTCCAGGTTCTCTGGGGCCCTATGATCCGGGCATGTCAAATGTCTCCTCTACTGGAAGACTAACCTCTACTGCACAACTTCATCAAGGCCCCAGTCCGAATCAATCACAGTACTCCCAGTATAGCTCTGCTTCAGTATCCCCAGGACCTTCAAGGGACCAGGCGATGTCATCACCTCCTTCATCAGTTCAACATATAACCGTAGCTCAAGTATCAGGGACTGCTCAAAAGAGAGCCTACAGACAAAGGAGGAAGGATCCGTCTTGTGATGCATGCAGAGAAAGGAAGGTTAAGGTTGGTTGCCGAAGCCACGCTTTTCTTTTCTTTGAGCTTGAAGCTGAATCGATGTCAAGTGTGATGCGACGGATACGGCGAGCTGCTCCGAATGCCACTCGAGAAACGTCAAGTGTCAATTTACCAAAGAGACAAATCGACGGATGTCCTCCATGAAGTAGGTTATATTGCGAGGCTAGTTCTATTTGGACACTTTCGTGATTTCTATCTAACGGGAAGGCAGGCAAGTCCAGGACCTGGAGAAACAACTAGCTCAAGCCAAGGCCACAATTACATCTCTGCGTAGTAAAGTCGATTCAAATGATACTAATCATACTACTCCACTTATTCCCGAGATAAATTCTGCTCCTCAAAGGCGGCCACTTCCGCCGCTTGCTCCGAGTGCAGTAAGCGCCCGTGCGCACATCCGGAACTATTCCCGTGGAGTTTTCAAGCCCCCCCCTCCATATCGTCAAGTAGGGCGTCAGTCACACTTCCTCCCTCCACTTCCGCAGCTGCCGGATCGACAATGGGCAGAACATATCCTGTCATCTTACTACACCACAATTCATTCCTACATCCCGATCCTCCATTGGCCATCCTTCGTTGAAGTATATGAGAGAGTCTATGAGAAGGGAGATTTATCGGGGGAGCCTCCTTCATGGGGGTCACTCCTTTTTGCAGTTTTCGCATGCGGGTTACAGTACACATTTGACCCAAAGATCCGTGGCATGTATCCGGACAACGGGCGGAAACTCATAGAACAATCTCGCATGCTTACTGACCTCTTTAACGATGAGTTCACAATTGACCATGCTCGAGCAGCTTTATTGACCAGTATATTCTTAATGGAGATCAATTGCAAGTCAGCGTCTTGGACTTGGCTGGGATTAACGGTGCGAATCGCTCAGGATATAGGATTACACCGGGAGAGTGGTCCATGGGGGGTAGTAGAAAATGAAGTTCGAAGACGGGTATGGTGGGGAATCTACGTATGGGATCGGTGAGTTCTCAATGCGCTGGTATGGGAAATATGTTAGGGTTCTAACATGAAACTGCAATCACAGGTTGCTATCTGTGGAGCTCGGTCGTGTTCTACTAATAGATGATGCTGACTGCGACATTAACTTGCCATGCCCTGTGGACGATCACTTCATAACTGAGAGTGGGGTCATGATGCCTCCAGGGCAGGCCCCCCCCTCATCTAATTTTCTTTTGACTACAATTCACGTCGTTCGATTAATTGGGCCGTTGCTGCAATCACTTAGTGCAGCAATTATCTCACCTGCTACCTTGCAGATGTTTGACAGCTACTTCAATTCATGCATGGTAGCGTTTCCACCTCACTGCCAAATCAACCATACATCTCCCCTGGATCCTCGGTATCTACATCCAATGTGTCACCTACAAAATAGCAGGCTAGTTCTGCATCGCCATAATCTATCAACATCCTGCACTTCCGAAGTTCGATCTCTGGCTATGGAAGCCTGTGTACAAGCGGCTAAGGATACAGTGGCTCTTCTTCAAAGGGTTATGCAGTGGAAGGCAACTGATGGCTCACAGTCATCAGCGAGTTGGCAAACCGGATTAGTTACAAATGCTACAGCTATGCTGTGCACACATATCTGGAGATGCACGTTGTTCCTCCTTTATCGGGGACACTTTGTGGAAGCAGCTACGTGTATCCAAGCCTCTACTACCATCGGAGATGCACGAGCCGTTAATCTTGCTTGTGGACGATATCTTTATGGTTTCTTGAGCTTATTTCACGAAAGGCTAAACAAGGGAGAAAGTATAGAGGACGAGGGTGTGCTTGCTATTGTTTCTGGAGATGTACAAGGCTCGTCGGAGTCATCTTGGATTTGGGCTGGTAGTGAAACCGGAACAGCGCTCAAAAATGCTTCAACAGAGCAGGAAATTGGCACAGATGGTAAGGGTCCGATAGTGAATGGAGACTCCTTCTCATCACCATCCCTGTCACCGGAAGAAGCGAGAGACTGGGGTGGATGGCCAAATATCAAGTGGATGGCACAGGGTCTTGTTGACAGGAAGGAAAGAGGGAACATGATGGTAAGGACAAATAGTCATGGAGGGAGCACAATCGGTGGCTCTAATGGTCCATCGAATATGCCAACCCCTAGTCCAACACCAGCGTTAGGGGGTGCTTCTAGGATATCAATCCCAAATATCATCTAAATTGAGCCTAGACTGCGTGCTGGATGGCAACTCTTAGTCATACTTCACCCAGCTGTTGCATATCTATCCTTACAGCTACTCTTCTAACTTCACACTTGTGTAACCACAAATGCGAGGTCTGGCCCATCCTGGCCGCCCTCGGATCTTCCTATACCGTTCACTTGAGTGTTATCATTAGCTACCTGTCCCTCTTGATCCTCATACCGCGCCTGGAAAATGAATCGTACATTCAGGGAGTTTTTTGGGCTTTTATTTTACGTGCCTGGGGGCCTCTTTGTGTGTGATATGCTTTTCCTTATTATTTTTCTTTTTTTTTTCTTCTATCTTGGTGCTGCTACACCAGGGAGCTACATATTTTGATTTGTTCTCTTCTTTTAATCTTCTTGTTATCATTTCTTTTTCTTTTTGTGTACTAAGTCGTTGGTGGGTGAAATCGTGTCTTTTTGTAATTGCTTGTTGCTGTGCTGTGCAGTTGGCATGAACTACATCCCCCTCACCCATCATTTTGGGCTTAATGTGTTTGATGAGTTAGCTTACGAGTACTTACACCGAAATGCTCTAATCGCCGGCTGGGATAGTCCGAGGATTTGGGTTTGGAGTGAATCAGCAGCGATGTTCGGACTTAAGGCCCCCATGAATTCAGCAGATATGGACACACCTTGGGACGAGCTATGAGAAGTGTTGGAGTGGGTGGGCCACATTGGATATATTCAATCAGATATGAGTAGACATGTAAATGCAATGTCTACTAGATTATTCCGGTCACCGTACGTTTCGAGGTGACTCCTTATCGAATGCCTTTTTATATTACAAATACGGAAACTTTTTTGCATGACCAAGTACTTGAGTTTCCATGACACAATTTCAAGTCTGAATACCCGAGTTATAGTTAATGCTTTTTATCCTGTATTCATTCACCTGAAGAAAAGCCTCGGGCCCACCAATATAAAAAAGGGGGATCAATTCCCGAAACAAGTAATCATCTCAGAGCTTGGGTTCGGGTGAGACCGACAAAATGCGAAGGCACTTCAAATAACAAGAGTTATGTTTGCATATTTAATGCCAATGTGGGGATGCATGCCTCACTACTTACCCTTTCTGAAGACAAAATGGCTTGACTACCCAATCTAGCGAAATTAATTAACTAAAGAAAGGTCTAAGCACGAGACTAGTGCAAACCAGAAAGGTTATAGAAATAGCAACCACCACGATCTCAGGATCCCCAATTGTATCAGCTGGTTGGCCCATCAATTATATCTTGTGGTCATCTCGTGCTTGCTCTTTCTGATTTGTGGCACTCAGTGGTAGTGACGTTTTATGCAATCAGAACTAGCTCCCAATGTGCATGGAACCCGTTTTCCTGTCATCCCTCAATGATTTACCGCAATTTACTCCACATATCCTAATTGGACTATAACGTTATGTATAACGCAACTGAACGACACGCAGCACTGAGCTACGAATAGGGAATTTATCGATATGACCAATAGCCGAGATGATACTTAACATGTTCTAGGTTTTTCATAAATTATCTTTACCGCGAAAGTAAACCCACCCAATACAATACTCCTGGCCAATGGCCACTACTTAGTATCTTGCAGTAATCTTCTCGATTACCTTCAATTCGGGTACAGTCGGCACAACTTTCCCCCCCGGCCCTCATTCCAAAAATCGATTTGCTCTATGCCATTTATCCAGCCAGCCCCGTCACACACGGCTGGTCTCGTGCTCAACGTTCGATATTCTAGGTTTTTGATGACTAGCTATATATAATATGCAATGAAAGTCATGATATCGATGAAGTGGCATACTCGTACATACTCTGTATATTAGCAAATAATTGCGATTTATATATGAGTAGTACGTATATATTACGATTATGATACGCGTATTTCTCTTCTCTACTCTACTCTACTCTCGGCATTACCGGCTGCATATTTAACCTTATCAGTTTATGCATGCGCAGGGTCTACGTAGGTACATATCTACGGTATATTCCGGACTACAGTACCGGTACGGAAAATCATACGATAGGTATGCGGTACTTCCCTAGTACCAAGCTTCGGCCCATGGCCCGCCATCATTCATCTGGCCTAGTTACAAGCGGGTCTAATTATTTAAGTAATCCAATCCCATGTCCCTGCTGTGCGCCCCGCTTAGCCCTACCCTTACCCTTCAAAACAAAAAGGAATGTTTGTGAAACACACCAGAACGGATAAATTATACCCAAGTCACTCTTGGCAAGGTATTCGAACGTTTTGCCCAGAGCCGGTGCCCGTCAAACTTAGTTCACCAGGGTACCGTAAGCCTAGCACACTAAGGCCCATATAACCGGGTTTCTATGATACCAGCCTCGCACGATCGGCAGAAGTTGTATGTATGTATGCATGCACGTCCAACTTCATATATCGATAAATTGCTCCTGGTATTAGATGTATCAATGAGCTTAGAAGTAAGCAGCCTTTTGTGTATCTACATGCATGCAAACTTCAATCCGGTACAGTACGGGCTGGTCTAGCATATATTGGTATATTTTTTCCCTTTTCCTGTTCTTCCCCCCGGGACCCAGTCTCCTTCTATTCTCTGGTATAGATTGATTCCTAGTCAACCTCCCCACATTCATTACCCTAGCCATTTTACCTAGTTGTACTTTTGAAAAACATAGCTCACTATCCCACCTCCTTGCTTATGAATCACCGAGGCGAGAACTTCGTCTGCGAGAAATGGCCCATCATCTCGGCTGACATTTCCCCCGCCACTGCCATTTTCCACCCCCAGGCCCGAAGTCTTGGTTTCTTCTACATCATCGTCATCCCCACTCTCAGCATCTCCGAGACTGAATTTCTCCATATTTTTGCCGGCCAAGGCATTACTCCTTGTCCGCAAAAGTGCACTAGCCGCAATATGATCATATCCCATGAGCATATTTAGTTGCTCCTTCTTGGCCCTCTGCATATTTGGTCGGGATTTTTGGAACTCCTATCCATCCACCATGCTCATGGTGTAACGAGAAAATTAGTTTCCAGCACATCTTTATATTGCATGCATGGGATTCATCATCGAAGACGTGGTGCGAATCTGGGGGAGGTGGCAATAAGCGATACAATCAACTCAATGCCTTGAAAGGAAACCACGGATATGGAATGAGGGGTATAGATGTTTATGAACGCAAGATAGCAAGTCGGTACATAGGTGAGGTGAGAGCGTGGGGTATACATTGTGTAATGAAGGGAGTGCATGAATATCGGTGGGTTCCGATATGAGTATATTGAGCAGGGGTATATGTATTATTGCAGTTGCGGTTGCAGTTGCGAGATTACCAACTGGCAATTTGCCCGGATGGTAACACAAAAAGCAAACAAGCATTCTAACGTCTCCACGGCCGGCAACTCAGACCGAATCGGCCTACATGGATGGAATCATACCTCTTCGATCTTTGTCATGTCCACTTGGCTGGCTTTCATAAGTCCCGGGAGCAAATCTACCGGCAAGCAATCCGTCTCGCTCTCGCTAGCAACTTCGACTTTTGCTTTTTCTTCCTCGGCAGCTTCGGGATCATCCGGCGCTCCACTACCGTCACCACCTTTTAGGCCACTAGTTCCTCCCTCCCCACCACATTCGCAGCCTAAAAGGTCATGTGTTTGGCAGCCTGTACTTTCATCTAACGTAAACAGATCCCTAAGCTCAGCCAAGGAGAAACTGGAGACTGACGACTTTTGATCCATGATAGAGTTCGCCAAGCTACAAAAGATTAGCTAAGAGTTTCAATTACCCTGAGTCAGGCAACGGGTGTATAAAGCAAGATTTCCTTCTGGACGATAATCCTTACCACTGCTTGCTTAACTGTCTCTGATATATTTTCTCATCGATACACCCTGTGCTATTTGTGGCCCAATTTAGTGTCCATATCGAGACACCATATATTTGTACTCACGTTATCATCCTGTATATTTTAACCTCTCTGCGTTGGCCATCCCTGTGTATTCTTGCCATTGCTTGATAGTCTGTCGCAGGATTCCAATCCAAATCGAACAAAACAAGGCGTGATGCCCCAATCAAATTGATTCCTGCGCCCCCGGATTTTGCGGACAAAAGAAATGCGACTTGTTCCGGAGAGTTAATATAAGAATTGCGAGATAGAGAGGGGCTCATACATGCAGCTTCAGAGTCCACTCTATTAAATTTATCCACGAGATCTTGTCGTTTAACTCCCGGGGTAGACCCGTCGAGCCTGAGAAAGGAGTATCCCTTCCCATTGAGCATGTTCTGGAGCAGGTCCAGGGTGCTCGTGTAGTTCGATACAAGCACAATCTTTTCGTCGGTAGTTTCCCGCAGAGTAACTAGTATTCGCTCCAAAACACGTAGCTTTCCACTCGCAGAAAAAGTCAAGTTTTTTAATATACTTGATTTGATGAGGGGAAATAATGACTCGAAGTCAGTAATCATCTAAAGGAGTTTAGTTTTTGCTTATAGCAAATAAAAGAACATCATACCTTTGAACCGCCCTCATCATTACTTTTCTTGCCCAGCAAGGCAGGAGAATTACAGACTTTCTTTAGCAAAGTGATAAGCTGTAGTGATGATTGGGGATTTCCTAAACAGGAGTTGAAAGCAGGAGCATCCAGGATCCCCTTGTAAACATCGAGCTGTAGGGTCGTCGGTCTGCAAAAGATAATATACTCGACTGTTGGAGCAAGTAAGTAGTTTTCTTTTTTATGATAGATACTACAAAATACATACTTTTTGGAGGAAGATAGTTCGAAAGGAGCTCCGCTGTACGTCGAAGGACAAACATTTTGGTTATCGAGGCCAGCTGTGTGTTTTTAGCTGAAAGCATTCATAGTAAGACAAACAGATTTGCTACCTCATCCCCTCTTGCCTCTCCCTTTTCTATATCTTTTGAGGTAGCCTCCGGCTGTTGACCTTTAACGATCGGAGCCTCGAAAGTGCGCCTGAAGGTTGCATATGTGTCTAATAATCCCGGATTTACAAAGTCTACCATAATAAAAAACTCATGAAGATCATTTTGAAGAGGAGTCCCGCTGAGAATCACCCTTCTCCTGGTTTTCAGGTTTCGAATCGCTTGAGCAGCCCTATTCTTCTCGCTCTTGAGGCGGTGTCCTTTGTTCACACTGTTAGAAACCTTCGAAGGATAGAACTCGATAGCCATACCTTCATCAGCAATGACAATGTCGATTTCTGCTTTCCTCAGATCGTTTTGAATTTTTTGCAACTAATTGATAAGCACGAACTAGGCACGACTACAAGGAATTTAACTCACTCGTTCATAGCCAACTATCTAAATACACATTAGTGAGATGGAGCAGTCGGTGTGAGAGCTGTAATTGGAATGACTCACCATTACATTATAGGCCTTTCCAGCTGTGAAATCCTTCACGTTGGTTTTCTCACCTACAACCAATACACCTATCCTCTCATTACCAAGCCATTTCCGAAACTCCTTCCTCCAATTGTTGATTAATGTCACAGGACACACAACAAGCGCTTTCTTCACCACTGGTCTCCCACCCATTCCCCCAACGCTTCCTGGATCGTATATAGGATTCTGCTTCATCAATGTCCATAGGAGTGCTATTATCTGAAGCGTCTTTCCCAAACCCATCTCATCTGCTAGAATAGCCCCCTGGCATCCTTGAGCTCTGAGACCCATAACAGCCTCGTACAGGAATTTCACACCTTCACGCTGGTGATGTCGTAGGTGTTGGCCAATGAACGGATCAACAACGACATCGACAAGGCGTTTGCCTGAAGGGATAGAGCTGGATGGTAGGCGTGGCATGACCAAGGCATTGAGTGCGTCAGGATCGTACCTTGGAGTAGGATTTAGGGATGATTTGGGCTTTTGAGGTACGGAAGGCCTCGAGCTAAACAAAGGAACTTTGAATTGCTTCTTTGATACTGGGGGAAGTGTAGGTGTGGAATTAACTGGGGGAAAAGTAGATGTAGAATTACTGTTTGTTAGAATTGCCATCGAGGCAGCGGTGCTGTTTTTCAAAAATGGCCTCCCAGCCAGGTAATCTGTCCTGCTCAGCACAGAGTCTATCTCAACCTCCTTCCCACTGAGTGAGAGATGGTCTCCAGGCTGGAGAGGCTTGCTCCACATTGTCTTGCCCAAGCTGGATGTCGTCATCAAGTTAGTGATTCTGGTGCTTCACACGATCTCATGGATAATTTACTCTTTTCCACCAAGGTCTTGTAAAATAGCATAACCTCCGGCAATGACGAGAACACCATCACCATCAAAGGTTTTGTGCCTAGACATCACAATCACATCTTAGCATAGCTGATCATTTCATTATCGTGAATTCATCTCGTACATACTTCTTTGTGGTATATTTCCTCCATAACACATTGAAATACAAATCAGTTCCAGTTTTCAACTCCTCCACTTTCTCTGACAATTTTTGGCCTGCACCTTTGCTTTTCAGGCACAACGATGGCCGCATAATTGACTGGCATAAGGGTGCCATCCGTACAACGCCCCTTTCATCTTCCCCTCTACCATGCTCTTGCTTGAATTTCTTCTTTATGGGGGATTCTGTCCCAGAAGCATCCGAACCGGCCGCTTTACTCTCTTCATCAGGACCACGTTTATTCGCCTTCACGAAAGGAGTTCGGAACGGTTTTCGGTACATCTCTTCTCCTCTAACGCCTCCAACGTTTGTCAAGCTGGGTCACTTCTGGGTTTGTGCCAAGACCTGGAATTTGGCGACGGACGACCTTTCGCGTATGTAGATTACAATAGGTACGGAGGCTCACAACAAGGCTTTGCACCTTCCTATTTGGGAAACAGGTCTTGGCAGCATATGCACGCATTTTTTATTTCCATATGCAATATCTACATGCATAAGTAACGTAAACTGGTCTAAGGTTGTTGCTGCACATTAGGTAAAACCTCTCCCAAGAACGCTGCCTGAGCACGGGTCACAATATCAAAGTGTAGATGTAAAACTGCACATTATACTATCCTGACATATGCCGAGGTTATGCCGATAAATATGCTGCCAAGACTGTTTTCCCAAATAGGAAGGTTCAAAAAGACTTTTGTACTTTACTGTATACAGGTACCACCGGCGCTCCGCGGAGCTAGTCTGGTTGGCACTGTTGCCCAGTCGCTAGTCTCGAACCCGACCGCCCCTAGGGACTAGAGTACCGGTACCGCTATTGAAATTATAGCTCATTCAGTCGACATTGAACAAACTTAGATTATTACCCTTGGTAGAATATCATAAGATTCTAACCCATTTTATTTGATTCTATGATAAGTTTTCCTTAATACTTGCATATTTATTAAATTATACAATAACACGCCCATCTCTTTGCTGGTGAACCTGACGCTCTATATCAGCCTTGTAACACACCAGCGTTCCAGGTTGCCCTTCCAATGGAAGTCTTAGTCTCGCTCCCTTCTGCCGACCGAAGCTTGGTTTATCTCTTTCACTACTACACATATCTTATGTCTCTCTCCTGCACGCTCTCAAAATCTCAGTCCCTTTCTGAGAGAAGTGTCAATCTCAGTTCAACTTCCGACGAGAAGTGTCTTCTGGCTTAGGCGAGATCGATCGTACTTGCATTTTATGCATTTCCAAACTTGCAGTTTATTCTCACTATATAATCTAATCTAAATCTAGCTAAATACACACTATCGCGTCACCCTCCCTAAATCAGCCCCGCACCACATCACGGTGCAAACATGGCTGAGCAAATTCCCCTTAATATTCCACGTTCCATGAGCATAGAATTGTTTGCTCGCTTAATTTATGCAATTCTATGCTCATGGAACGCGGATATTAAGGGGATTTTCTCAATTCTACAAACATGAGCATAGAATTGCATAGGATTGAGCGAGTAAACCAGCCTAGATATCCGCGTGCAAATGAGCATAGAATTGAGCGAGCAAACCACCCTCGATATGAGCGGGCAAATCAGCATGGGTATCCGCGCGTAACTGACCCTTGATGTCCGCTTCTACATAAGCCCATATATCATCATCCAACAACCTCCGTATTGTGGTGCAAATGAGCAGAGAAATTAGCATGTATTGGGTGGCCTTGCGGAGGAATGACAGGAAAAAATCTCTAAGTCCCAGGCGGCCACACTTTGCAAATTAGGGACACGCCAGTCCCCTACCGCACTGTATTAGAACCTGCTCCCAACGCTGTCTTAGAACCTGCTCTAACCGCCATAGAAAAAGCCCCCTGCCATCGGATTGAGCTCCTCCAGCGGTTCGCTCAATCTAGTATGGAGGGGGAAATAGCCGTATGTAGTATATATGAGATTTGCGATTCTGTCGGTCATCGCAGGCTTGACTATAAGTAATTCTAGAGCTGATTCCGCCAATCATTGCAACGGTGATTCTGCCGGGGATTCTATTGGGGATTCAGTAGCAATTCAGCTGAATATTATATTGTATAAGTAATGGAAGCACATGATGCTGTCGATATATTCTGAGGGCGCATGGGAGGAAGCAAGAATGTGGTGACGCATGGGGCGCAGGCCATATATTTGAGGGCGCACTTGTGACGCATGGGAGGCAGCAATAATTTGGTGATGCATAGGGCGCGGAGGTGGAAAGAAAGCAGAGGTGGTGTACTTAGCTTATCAACTGCGACAGTTATCTATCACTTATCTAAGGCTTATCAGATCTTATCTTATCTCATCCTGATTTATCTCATCCAGTTAGTGTCTTGGCATACATTCTTAATTAGGAAGGTCTTGGCACGGTTCTGGCGCAGGATTCTACCGACTACAGCCCCTCCGCAGCTAAAGCTGGCTCCTGGGCATACTTACTTAAGGGTTGGCATTCAATCAATCACTGGGCATTAGCTCTGGGAATCACTTTATTCAGGGTAATTAGACTTAGCATTTACGTAGTTATTTATTAGGTGTAGTTTTGCAGCGTGGATAAAATTGGAAAGACTACAAATTTGAGGTGGAATATCAGGCATTCGCAAGAGTATTGGTTACAGCTTGCAATTAACTCTAGAAGCTCAACCCTAGTCTGAGAGGGGGTCGTGCAAACAAAACTCTCCAACCATAAACTGGGTTTTAATACAAGTTTTATGTAGTCTCATCTTTTTATTAGAGATATAATGGTCATTTCATGCACTGTCAGAGTTCTGTAATGGACTCTCAGAATTCCGCAAGTATTTTTGCAGAATGGGCCTGATATTCCACCTTCAGATATAACCAACCAAGTAATCTTTCTTCTAACAGGGGCCTCGACCCGGTTAACTACTATACTTGATTGTGGACTTGTTGAGCTTATGTCACCTTTATTGTCTGTATCTCTGGAACCCCCCGTTATCTTTCTTCCTACGTGGGGCAAAGCCTTCACGCACCCCCTCACCCAATCAAACGCCGCTCGCTGTTTCTGATTCATACAGTAGTGCGATCGATATAAAGAAGAATTTGTGAAGCCTTTCTCCCACGCATTGTATATGCCCTCAATCATAGCCTGTCAATAATTCCAACGGTTTCCTTTAGAAAAGGGAAAGGAAAATTGTTGGCCACGTTCAAAGGCAGTACTACATAGTCTGGTGAGCCAGAGAGTATGGACTAATTCCCACCCTAGTTCATCACATATATGGTTCATCGCCTGAAAATTTCTCATTGGAATATCAGCTGTTTCTAAAGCCGCGAAACAGCATCCCTCTGAGGATGACGTTACCATTGCGAGTTTTGGCAGAAACCTGGCACTTAGGACGGTGCCGCTATGCCGCATTTGGCTCTTATCGATAGAAGCTTCGAGAGACTTGGCGTACGTTCTCCAAGTCGGCGAAAATCTAGCAAAGCCGTCCATAAAATACAGTAGAGGGGAATATATACTCCACTTCACTCTCCACTTCTATTTCTTCCCTTTTCAACGTTGCACATCAGCCTTATTATTACACCTTTATAATCTAATTAGAGCTATCTGTAAATTCACGATGTCACAACCACAATTCACAGACAAGGCTTCAGAGGCCTTCAGCCAGTCCCTGGAGTTAGCACAGACCTATGCTCACCCCCAGGCAACCCCGTTACATCTTGCAATGGCCCTGATAACCCCTTCTTCAGGACCAGATATGACAGCAAATGCAGCACCTCCTAGCATCCTCTTCAAGCAAGTCATTGAAAAGGCGAACGGTGACTTCCAGGCCTTTGAGCGAGGTATCAAGAAGAGCCTTGTACGATTACCGAGTCAAGACCCACCGCCGGAGCCTTCATTGAGTCCTGCACTTTCGAAAATCATCCGAGAGGCACAGAAGCTACAAAAGACACAACGAGATAGTTTCGTCGCTCAAGATCACTTAATAGCAGCCCTTTCCCAAGACACCACGATCAAGACTTTGCTGAAGGAGGCGGGAATCCCAAATATTGATGTTTTGGATAAGGCCATTCAGGCTATTCGGGGTACGAAGAGGGTGGATAGCCAACAGGAGTCGCTTTCTGGAGGTGAGGCGTTAGCCAAGTATACCCTCGATCTAACGCAAAGAGCAAGGGATGGAGCTCTAGATCCTGTTATCGGGAGAGAACAAGAAGTTTTGCGCGTTATTCGAATTTTATCGAGACGGACGAAGAACAACCCTGTTCTTGTTGGTGAGCCTGGCGTCGGCAAAACTAGTGTCGTTGAGGGTCTTGCTAGCAGAATTGTTAATGCCGATGTACCTGCAAATCTGGTTACCTGCAGGTTGCTGAGTCTTGATGTTGGTGCTTTGGTGGCAGGAACGAAGTATAGGGGGGAGTTCGAGGAGAGGATGAAGAGTGTTTTGAAGGAGATTGAGGAGAGCCAGGAGATGATTGTTTTGTTCATTGATGAGATTCATCTTTTGATGGGTGCTGGGGCTAGTGGTGAAGGTGGAATGGATGCAGCAAATTTGCTGAAGCCAATGCTGGCAAGGGGACAACTTCACTGTATTGGTGCGACAACCTTGGCGGAATACCGGAAGTATATTGAGAAGGATGCGGCATTCGAGCGACGATTCCAACAAGTTTTGGTGAAGGAACCTAGTGTACCCGAGACTATTTCAATTCTGAGAGGGCTGAAAGAGAGGTACGAAGTACATCATGGTGTCACAATTTCTGATGGGGCTATTGTTGCAGCGGCAAATTTGGCATCGAGGTACCTCACTGCTAGGCGTCTTCCCGACTCTGCAATCGATCTTATTGACGAAGCAGCTTCAGCCGTGAGAGTCGAGAGAGAGAGTGCCCCAGAGGCTGTTGACACACTTGATAGAAAGCTGAGACAGATCCTCATTGAGATTCATGCTTTAGAACGAGAGAAAGACTCGGCCTCTAGAGAACGTTTGGAAGCCGCCAAGAGGGAAGCTGCCAACGTCGAGGAGGAGTTGCGACCACTCCGCGAAAGATACGAGGCTGAGAAGCAGCGCACCCATGCACTTCAGGAGGCGAAGAAGAAGCATGACCTTCTCAAAGCAAAGGCAGCAGAGGCGGAACGTACTAGTGACTATCAGCGTGCTTCTGATCTCAAATACTATGCCATCCCCGAACTCGAAAAGCAAATCGCCAAACTTGAGGCAGAGAAAGCACGTGCCGAAATGGAACAGGCCTCAGGTAAAAACGGAGAAACGTCTCCACTTATGACTGATCTCGTCGGACCTGATCAAATCAACGAAATTGTCGCCAGATGGACAGGAATCCCAGTCACCCGATTGAAGACCACGGAGAAGGAGAAGCTGTTGAACATGGAGAAATATCTCTCCAAACAAGTAATTGGTCAAAGGGAGGCAGTGAAGGCTGTCGCAAACGCAATTCGACTGTCACGATCCGGACTTAACAACCCTAATCAACCCATAGCAAGTTTCCTATTCTGCGGACCTAGTGGAACTGGTAAGACGCTGCTGTCTAAGTCTCTGGCTGAGTTCTTGTTCGACGATCCCAAGTCCATGATTCGAATCGACATGTCAGAATACATGGAGAAGCACTCGGTATCTCGTCTTATTGGTGCCCCGCCAGGTTATGTTGGTCATGACGCTGGTGGGCAGCTTACTGAGCAACTCCGTCGTCGTCCATTTTCTATTCTTCTATTCGACGAAATTGAAAAGGCAGCCAAAGAAGTCCTCACTGTCCTTCTTCAGCTCCTGGACGATGGCCGTATCACCGATGGACAAGGAAGAGTAATTGATGGCAAGAATACCGTGATCATCATGACTAGTAACTTAGGAGCTGAGTATCTCACTCAGCCTCGAAACATTGGCCCTAAAGGTGCGAATGAAGGCAGGATTGACTCCACCAGTCGGGAATTGGTGATGGAATCAATTAGGCGTCACTTCCTCCCCGAGTTTCTCAACCGTATCTCCAACGTTGTCATCTTCAACCGTTTGACACGCAAGGAGATTAGGAATATCGTCGACCTACGCCTTCAGGACATTCAGAAGCGGCTTGCCCAAAACCACAGAAATGTCACTATTAAGGTCGACGAGAGAGCGAAGGATTATTTGGGCGACGCTGGTTACAGTCCTGCATATGGTGCAAGACCACTGAACAGAGTCATCGAAAAGGAGGTTCTCAACAAGTTGGCCGTGTTGTTGCTCAGGGGTGCCATTCGGGATGGAGAAGAGGCCAGAGTCATTCTGGATATTCATAATAGAATTCAGGTGCTTCCAAACCACGAAGGAAGCATGGCTGATGAAGATGAGGACTTGGATATGATTGACGACGACAATGAAGTTGTTGGTCAGAACGGAGATATGGATGTGGAGGAACTTTATGATTAAGTTCACAGAGTTTGGGTGGGTGGGGTATATACGACTTGATGAACTCATAATTTTGTTTTTGTCCATAGGTTCCTAATTTAATTCGCTTTCGTTTGTTACGATGGATTAAGATGCTTTCCTTCTGCTTACATATTGTTGGAAAGTTCTTGGTGGTCTAGGACATGGATAGGCCAAGGGGCTACGTGATGGAAAAAGCGAAGGGTGTATCACTTGTTTCTTGTTTTATTTTGTCTGGTAATTATATTGCTTTTACATAGGATTGTATTACTGAATCGAATGCGAAGATACAAGTTGATAAACCTTGGAGTCATCATCCAAACTCTATCTGGCCCTGTGATGTGTCGAACTAGGTAAATATGATCAACACCAATTACCCTGAAGTCTCAGTACTGCCAAGCCCGGCTCCACCTTCTCGGGAGAAGTGACCGCATCGTGTAGGTAATTTCCGCCTCCCTCCACGACAACCGCCAACCATGCTCAGCATTCTCCGGAAAGCCCGTCTCCGGGACAAAGAGCTCCGGGTATTGATGTTGTGCGTAGCCCATTACCTTAATATTTCAATATTTCGCATACTGACGGCCAGGTATAGGGGTCTCGACAACGCAGGGAAAACCACAGTAGTAAAGCAAATCATGAACGAGGATGTCCACGATGTTAGTCCTACGTTGGGGTTTATTATCAAGACGATTGAGTTTAGCGGGTAAGTTAAGTTATTATCCCTCCCCAAGCCGAAAGAGGAGATTTAATAACGCGGTTAGGTATAAGTTGAATATATGTACGCCCCTCTCTCCCCTCCCCCGTGGCGGGGTCGCAGCAAGAAGTGAAAAAAAGAATGAATAGAAAGAATGAAATGGCAAAAAAAAAAATGAATGAATGAATGAATGAATAGTTGGGCTGAGACCGGAGGCCAACAAAAGGGGACGTTGGCGGCCAAAAAACCCTGCGCTCCTACTGGCGCAACTACTTTGAAAAAACTGACTGCCTAATCTGGGTGGTGGACGCCACGGACCGATTTCGCCTCGACGACTGCGCGGAAGAGCTCCATGGGTTACTTCAGGAGGAGAGGTTACTGGGGGCGTCGTTACTGGTGTTTGCGAATAAGAGTGAGGTGGTTGGGGCCATGGGGGTGGAGGAGATACGCACTGTAAGGCTGCCCCCCTCCCCCTCCTCCCCCTTCTTTATGCTGGGACACTTGGTTAGCGGAGAACTGGGGGGGGTTTTTTTTTTAACTTTTGCCGGGGTGTATGGAATAGGGGTTGAGGTTGGATCAGATTAAGACGCATAAATGGACGATCATGAGGTGTAGTGCGATGACAGGGCTGAATTTGAAGGAGGGACTGACGTGGGTGGTGGAGGATGCGAAGGAGAGGTTGTTTCTGTTTTGACAAGGGGAAGGAGGATATATAACAAGTATAATGGAGGTAGTGCGGGGGAGGTGACCCAGGGAGGGAGGGAGAGGGAACTTCGCAACTTCCCCTGGGGGGTAAGAATATGGGAGAAAGTTGTTTGAATGGGATTTTGTAACACGCGGAATATCAACAGTGGTCTCATGTTCACTATACCCGTTGATGGGAGGGCTGAAGGATCCCACAGCTTAGTTACTCCACATCAGGGTAATGGATATGGAACAGGATGCCAGACCAGCTAATACTTTACTACAATTAAGGGTACATACGATTCTTACAGTCAGCCCATCCTAGTGACTATGACAGGCTGTAAATAGTACCGGCATCAAATGCACATCATGATTATTCAAGTTAATCTAGCTAAACTACCAGCAAAAAATGTTCGAGAAAAAAAAAAAAAAAAACCTCAAAAAAAACCCTAGTAAGTAGCAAAAGAAACAACAAAAGATTGAAGGAAGGGGAATCGCCACGCTTTACAAGTAATCAACCATAGGAAACAGTCATCCCCCTTAACAACCTTTGGCACGAAAAAAGAAAAAGAAAACAAATTAAAGTACAACCTCAACCCACCCTCCATACGCCTCGAACTGCAGCACAGGGGTCATCCTATAGCCCCGCAGCCAAGAATCCCCCAACCGCATCCTCCATCCCCCTCTGCGCCTCTACCTCCCTCTCCCTCCTCACCCTCTCCTCCTCCTCCGCCTCCGCCCCCTGAGCCACTGCCTCTCCACCCCCACGCAACCTCTCCCGTTCCTCATGCGCCCTAACCTGCCGCTCCCCAACTCCCGGGACCAAGCTCGTCAGAAACAACCCCACCACCCTCTCCACCATCTCATACGCCTCCCTAACCCTCGTCTGCCGCCTTATATTATTCCTTTGTACAAGTAGCTGCGCCGTCGCCGCTGGGTCCAGCTGCTGATTCGCCTGCACCTGTGCCTGTGCCGTATTCCCCCCCTCCACCTGCTGCTGCTGTAGCTGCACAGGTACCTGTACCGGCGCCGGAAATAATTCTCTATATAGCGCCCTCACAGTATTCACCCCCTCCTCCAAGATGCCCGTCTGCCACAGAAAAATGACCACCGCAAACAACCCCAGCATAATTCTCCTCCTCCAACCCCCCCCCCCACTAAACAATACCACAAATACCACAAGCCTCACCGCAAGCCAAACATGCGCCCCACCACCTTGTACCCGTCGAACAAGATCCCGAATATTCATATTCACTTGTCCCATCTGCTGCTGCTGGGGCTGCTGGTGGTGTTGGTGCTGGTGGGGGTGATGGCGATTGCGGCGGCGTTGTTCTTGTTGCGCCACCCAATCTCGGAGCTGTGCCCGTTCTCTAACTAGTAATTCTTCCATGGCTAGGGCAGTGCTATTTGCTTCCCGTGATGCTGCTGTTTGTCGGATCCCAGAGGCGGCACCGGCCCCTCCGAGCCTGTATGAGGCATCGAGTAGCTGCGTGAGAGATTCGGGGCTTACCGCAGGTAATGATGCCTCAGATGAGAATGTATCTGTGGGGGACTCCCCAGGGAGATATCCATCAATCCCTACCTGCCGTATCACAGGATGATTTTCCGATGCTATCTGTGTGATAGCTGGTTGTGGCGGCGAGGAAGGAAGAGGTATTGATGGTGTTGATGAAGATGAAGGTGGCCCAGCAAGAAGTAGACATTGGCCTTCTGGCCCTTGGAGCAGGTATAGTGGTTGTGTTGTGGCCCTCACAGCAGTTCCAGACTGCAAACCGGTAATAATATTGTTTAGATCAGGAGTATTAAACGTCGAGATGCTTCCCGTCACTTGGGCCTGGGCCTGGGCCTGCACAGCCCTGACCCCTGCCCCACCCAAATTCGAAGCCAGACCTGCACTTCCCCCAGCTCCCACCGGCGACGTTGGCACACTCCTCACACCCCCACTTCTCGTACTCAACCGAACACTCGCCGTTGTGGTTCTGGTATGTGTCGTCCGCGTTACCCTTCCCCCACCCTCCCTACTAGGCCCATAATCAACCCTGGTCTCCACCCTAGTCACCACCGCGGGGGCTGATGATGTTTGAGAGGCAGATGAGGTGAGGGTGGTGAGGTCGTTAATTCTATCTAACCGCTGGCGTACGTTGCCAATTGCTTCTTGGATGGATTGGCGCTGACGTTGAAGGACCGCGAGACGGTCGACGGCTGTCGTTGGGAGGGGAACTGGCTGTGCCGTAGTCGATAGTGAAGTGGTGGTTGTGCTTGTGGTTGGAGACGACACCGACGGTCGCAACGCCAGGTGAAAGGTATGGGAATCCGAAGTCTCCGGCTATACTCCAAACACATACATTAACTTTCCATCCTGAATCACGTAGTAACATATGGACTTACATCCTCCCCATTGGCACTCGCCTCCAAAATACCCCCAATACTCTGCTCATCCCTCAAAAACTTTCCTCTATAAATCAGCCTCTGCTGTGCCACATCCGGTCTCCCTTCCACTCTTTCCATGATCCTCTCCTTCAGCTGCCTCACAGTCGAGGCCAGCGGCAACGCAAAGTCGAGCGGGGTAGTAATCTGCGGTGCCGGGGACGTGACCTTGATGTTTGCTACTGGCCCTCCTGTTGCATCCGGAGATGCCATTGTTGCTAGTTGCAGCTGGCGTCCTGGCCAAACAATGCAATGTAAGGAGAGGATAGGTGTGCGAAATCGACTCAGGTCTAATGCCTATGTCGTGTTTGGATGTCGAATCGTGGAATGCTGGGACGAAACGGGCGTTTAAGCTCGCGATACCTGCCACAGGCTACAGGCATCCTTTGGACACATAGCCACTTATGTTTGGCTCTTGTTTCCTTGTGGCTGGCTGGCGGCGGCTGGTGGTCCGGCTGGCGGCCGGCTAGGCCTGACTAGACATAAGCGCCCATGCGGAGGGCCATGACTAATGCCATACTTGCGCCGATCGCATCGCCTGCCCCGCAATCTGCATATGCACCGCGCCCCGCAGCAAAAATACAAGCAGATATGACGGCCTATGACGGCAGAAGCTTGGAGCGCTGCATCTCCGCTTGCTATGGAATACCCAGTATAATATATACATTTCGTACACTATACACACTTTCAACCTGCCCCGACTGCTTTTTCCTGGCTCAGCTGGCTCAGCTACTCCATCTCAGCAAACGGAATGAACTCCAACGCCTCGATATCCTCCACCAACACCGTCGATGACTCTCCATTCTCATCCATTGAACCCTCAACTGTCCTTCCTTCCTTCGACAGCACCGTCCGCTCCAGCCACTCACTTGTAAACACCCCCTCCGGATCCGCCTTCCCCCTAATTGCCCTCCACCTCCTAATATTACCCCCATACATCTCGTCCCAAGCCTCCCCTCCTCCCAACAATTCCCTCTCCCCTTCATCCTTACAGCCCAACTCGACCTCCCCTCCATTCCCAACCAAGAAGTTCTTTCCCCAGTGCGGTTTCCCATTGTATTGTCTCATCAACCACTCGAAAGCCCTGTAATACCTCCTCCTCATTTCAACATTACCTGGGCTGAGGTATGGACGGTAAAGTGTGGCATTGAGGTAGAGAGATGGTCCATCGGGGTTCGAGGTGTCTAGTAGCGCGCGCCGACCAGAAGGCGTGTCAGAAACGTGTATATATGAGGAATTTGTGACCCGGACTTCGATAGGAGCATGGACATAGATGCCCTTATTATCCACTGGGATGCCGTGAACTTCGTTGGGAGCACCCATAAGCCAGGATTGTAGGCGGGAAATAGCCTCGGGGCCACGTTCGAGGGGAATTGCCCACTAAAAAAAAAAAAGTCAGGCTTAAACTTAGACAAATTAAGATGGTAAGATGGTAAGATGGGGAGACAAACCTCGTTGACATATTGGCTGAAGAGGCAATTGAGGAGCAAAGCTTTCTCTCCCACCTCAACAGCCTTCCCAATAACACCCTCCTCCCACCCATACTGCGTCTTGAAAACGAATCTCTCCACATGTGGCGTGAGTCTCGGGAACCACCGTGCCACATACAGCATCAGCTGATACACATGATACCCGATCGTTGTTCCATACCAGCTATATGGCGGTTCAGTCACCTCCTGCTCCCACTCCACCTTCACCCCACCTGTAAGTTCATCATAAACCTCCTTAACTCCCACCTTATCCGCCCTCCACACAATCATCTTTTCACTGTATGGAAACCACCACACCCTAGCATACTCGCTCTTTGTCCAAAGATCCCCCTCCCACGCCTCGAGCACTCTTGGTAAATTCCAAACCTCCTGCCGCCAGCTTATCCTGTACTGGGGGACCGCCGCAAACGTAACATATGTAACAATCCCCAACGCACCAAGGCTGACCAACGCCGCTTCGAACAACTCCTGGTTTTGATCCTTCGAGCAGTCGTAGCTTTTCCCATCGCTGAGCATAATTGTCAACTTCTTGACACTCTCACTCAACAGCCCGTGTAACAACGAACTTCCATGAGTAGATGTAGCAATAGCCCCAGCAATGGACTGATCCCAAATACTCCCCAAATTAGGCATATTCCAACCCTTCTTCGCCAATTCAGCGGCAAGTTGGTGAAGCCTGATTCCCGCCTGGACTGTGACCAACAACTCCTCCTCCCTATACCCATCCGTCGTATCATCGCTATACCCAACCACTCTGGAGAATCTATCAAGGTTGACAATCCACGTATCCTTCGGCACCTTGGGGATAGTAATATCGTTCGGGCAATGCCCCGACCCAACAGTAATGATTTTTTTCCTGCAATACCGAGCAGTATTGACAATATGTTGGATCTCCTTGACGCTCTCTGGCTGCAGATATAATTCTGGACATGTATAGTGTGTTTTAGCCCAGGTATGGTGGATGTGGTTCTTGGTATAGCGGAACGGGACGGCTGATTGAGCTGTGAGAGCCTTCCAGTCGGGAATTTCCTTGGGCACGGTCTCTGCGGTAGACATCTTTGGGTACGATATGTGTATCTCTTGATGAGTTAGTGGGGCTACTGTGGGGGGGTCAGAACCTTGCAATAATTGAGAAATATGCTGGGCTTGGTCGGTTCAGGGATCTTCGCACGCTGGGATATCTCGAGCAGGAAAGCAGATCTAAAAGAAATGTGCACAGGTACAAAGAAATATATTTCATGAGCTATTTCTAAATCTCACATGGAGATCAGTACTTGTAGCAGCGAGAAGCCAAAAGCTGAAATAGGACGGTGTCGAGCGTATCGACGTCTCGCACCGGGGCAACCCAAGCAGACATTGAGGAATGTTGAAGATGCAAGCCAGAACTAGGCCAGCCAGCCTACAAGAGAGTTGTAGTTGTAGTTGAGGTAAGGGCAGGGCACGACAAGATGCCTGTAATTAAATTACTTGTAAGGAGCCATATAACGACAGCCGGGGCCAAGCTACAGAAGAAATGATTGAAACGTTGTACAGTATAATAGTCTTGCTATTCTCAAGAGAGCCCTATTTCACCTCTATACCAGACCCCCCCGTTATAGTAGACGCAAAACCTCGAGATTTTGGGTCGTTCCGGCTAACTGTATGCGGGAATTCCCGCCGTTGCAAAAACCAACTTGAATCAATGAAAAATCCCAGAAGAAATAAGTATCTACAGCGAAAAGGCCTATGCCATCTCATTACATATATGAAAGGCTCTTTTTGAATCTCTTCCTCACCTATGATCAATTATCACTTTGATTCCATCTAACTATTTTTTCGTGATTCTTGGTTTTTACAGGTTAAGTATACTTGGGCTATGGATTTGTTTTGCTACTTTCTTCTTTTGCTACTTATGGTTATTTCTGATTCTCCATGGGGTCAAAGCTGTGTCGTTTGTTTGTTTCGCTTCTCCCCTTTTTATTTGACCATATCCCTTGTTTATCTGACTGATTCAACCAGTACGTTACTGATGGAGCGTGTGCTTGGAACTATGTTGATGCTTGTGCCTACATATTATGGTTCTTGAGCTTGGGCTTTGTTTGATGGTTCTATATATGGAACTCAGCGTTCGAAGTGTAATAGGCCTAGCTCTGCTTTGAGGCTATTTAGGCTTCAACGGGCAGGGAATTATACTTATTCAATGTTACTTAGGGTATGGGATGTCTTCACAAATACGTGGCACATATCTATCTTGTAAAGAGTGTGATGAAAAGATGAGCTGCTGGTTGATTTTACTCAGAAAAGTTGGATATTGATCATAATGACTTGATGTGCACACGCCCCCCCCCAAAAAATCCAGATATGCAATAAGAGATCAGTAGATTATAGTGGACGCATGACAGGTGGAGCTCAGGCGTCTGGGTCTACCAGGCTAGCTTTTTAGTTTAAAATTTTTGCTACTTTCAGTTACCCTGATGATGTTCTTCTTACGCAATTAAAACCACTTACCTTTCTTATATCGGTTATGTTGTTTCCGCCCAGAACGTGATTATCCTTGGTTTGGAATTCTCTTTTGATGAGCTGCTTAGACGATTTACAGGTGATCGCAATCCCGCCGAGATGACCCTGCATTATTATATCTACTGCGAGCCTACCTTGTCGCCGCCACTCAGTCAATAGGCTATGTAGGACTGCGCGTAATTGATCGGAGTTAACTAAGTACACCGTAAGCAGTGATTTTTGAGGGGGTGCCAGCATTAGAAAACTTCATGAGCTGCAGCTACGCCAGTCTTTATTATATTAATATGTATATTTGATATATCGCTCCGACTCCCAAAAAAATAGGGATTGGAACCCGTAGGGTACCGCATAAGCTCGGGATGACTGTCTTCATTTATGCGGGTATATTTAGATGGTGTGGGATATGTATGTCTTGATCATACGTAGGTACATACAGTACTGGGGCACCTAACTAGTGAGTGAACATGAGATTGGTGGGGGCTCAGTGGTTTACCATACCGGTTGACCATACCACAGTACCTACGCACTTTCGTATGGAGAATCTCCTAGTATGAACTCCGTCCACCAGTAGATCCGAGAATCATAATAGTGCATATTAAGTCAGGCCATCGGATCTTCTCCGAGACATCGATACGACGTCGTAATGAACTATATACTTGTATGTATGAGTTCTGCACGCCCGAGCTCTAAAATTGACTTTTATTTAGGTAGCCCAGCCCTATGAGTAGTCTGGCAAGCCAGACTACCCTATGAGTTGCGTATGAATTGCGTGGGGTAAGACAAGTATTTTGGAGCTAGACAACTATGGCCTTGTCCGAGGGAACTGTTTGTGAGGGAGTGGAGGGGATAGTCGTCAGCGGGACGCGTGGAAGAAAAAGGTGGACGGATAGTACACTCACTTGCTTTCATGCTTAATCCACATGACTCCTATATTTCGACTCCTTGCTCATGCAAATATGTGGTGGAAGAGAAGAACAGCCGGATAATAAATTTAGAGAGACGTTTCTAGAGATGGGACAGTGGCAAAAGCCTTTGGTCGGTGGGTCGGTGGAGTATCTTGAGAGCGTACCAACAGTGCATTGGCCGGATAGCGAGAAGAGCTCCGCTAATTATTCATCTTCATGGCTATTCTGGCATTACATACATCCCCTGCGTCTTTCTTATCTACACTAGGAATTCGAAAAAAATGGTACTTTCTTTTCAGTCTCCCGGTATCTACTGTAAGTATATACATACAGTATATAACATACTTATAGGTATCTCAGATGGGAAGGCATATGACGAGAGAGTAGGGGGGAATATACCATTGGGACAAATTCATGGAGGATTGCATATTCACGGCTCCAGTAATGCTATCGTATGATGATGTTGCAGCTGCCCATGTCTACCCCCCCTTGTGCTGTTACAGCACAGCGAACCTGGCGGCAGTCTGGCTCCCTGGTTTCACTGGTTTCACTGGTTTCACGCAGCGAGTCATTGCACACCCTTCTTTCTTAACCAGGCTGATCCCCCCCGCGGTTGTTCAACATTGCGCAGGCTGAACATTTTCAGCAGTTAGGTACTTACGGATCAGCAATCAAGTCTCCATTTGAACGATCGGCAGCTCAAGCCCGAAGGCAAACGAAATATATCTGATAGCTTCCCCATACACACGCAACAACTTGCGAAGTGCGAATTCAAGATACAATAGCGTAACACGTACTGTACTACAACAACGATGGTTACCTTAACCAAGATGTTCTCGGGAAAGAAGAAAGGTGAGGACGAGTGAGAGTATCCCCTCTCAAGTGTTTACCTCCGAACACTCCTGCATTTCTGGTCTTCATGCTGGTTGTGCTTCCTTTTTTCTTCGAGTGGTACCAGGGGTAACATATGGCCTGCAGATAAAGAAAAGTCGAGATCATCGGCAGTACCCGAAGCCCAACCTGGAGCATCTGGTGCCGCCGTACATGCAGTAGCTTCGGGGGCTCTGGTGGACACCCCAGAAGAGAATGTCCGGAGAGCAATTGTAAGGAGTTACACTCCCAATCCCATCCCTTTTTTGGCCGGCCATACGCTGGAACAATTGAGCTGACAGATTCCACCATGAATAGAAAGGTTTCTGCGAATCTGGAGCCAGGGATCAGCAGTCGGTAGGCAAGACTCTTTCTTTTCACTTCGCTGTCTCCTACCGCCGCGGGCCAAAAAGAAGCTCATCTATACAACGACATCGTCAGGGTGAAGAGGTTCTATATCTTCCCACCATAGTAGACTCAGCAGAATGCTCCCCGACTGCTGCAGCCGAGTCAGCAAAGATCATCAAGAAGTACTTGGACATGAAATACCACGCTGAGCCACAACTACAGTACAACGCGGTTATGCTATTGAGGATTTTGGCGGACAACCCAGGCAGTACATTTACAAGAAATTTGGACGAGCGGTTTGCGGAGAAGGTTAAGGAGTTGCTTAAGCAAGGACGGGATCCGGGGGTTAGACAGCTGTTGGTGGAGACTTTGGAACATTTCGATGCCAATAAGAGAGATGATGAAGGACTACAGTATTTGATGGCGGTATGGCACAAGCAGAAATTGATTATCGAAAGATACCGGACGCAGCCTATGTTCCACGCGGTATGTTTCAGCTACCTCCACTTGTAGTAGAGTAATGCCGTGAGCTAATTTTCATCATGATGCAGCCTGGTCAACCCGGCCAAATACAGCAGATGGTCAGTGAGCGAACTAGCTCCCGAATGCCCACTATGACCTCTTTGCCACCGTTGGAGGAGCTGGTTGGAAGGATATCTGAAGCCCAAATGAGTGCGAAGCTGCTACATCAGGTCCTGGGGAGCACGCCTAAAGATGAAGTCCTAGATAATGAACTTATAAAGGTATAGACATATGCACTCATTAGACCATCTTTTGTTTCTAACATATAGCAGGAATTCGTTCATCGATGCCGGTCCGCTTCCACATCAATGGCGGATTTCATCACTTGCGATTCCCCCCCGCCAGATCCAGATACCCTTCAAACCCTCATAGAAACAAATGATATCATCCGCATTGCCCTCGCGCGGTATGAGGCTACCAAGGAGTCAATTCAGATGTCCCAGCCAGCACCACCAGAGGAGCCTAGGTCATTACCAACGACGCTCCCCGTTGTTGACCCCGCAGCAAGGATTGAGGGACCCCCAGATTTGGATAACCCATTCAGTGACCCAGCTATTCCCCCCCCCCTCATTTTCCCAGGTGGTTCAAGACAGGCGAGCCGAAGCCCGGCAGCTATGGGGAGAGTGACGAGAATTGATACTGGTGGGGGAACTACCAACTCGCCACTGGTTAGCCCTGTGGTATGTAAAGGCAATCTGATTGTGGAGTGAACTGCTGCTAACAGAATCTTCTGATTTAGTCGTCGAGTCCGGTAGAGGCAAGAACAGGGTTCAGATACTGAGCGTATTATAAGAATGTTGCAACATTTGAACAAGGGAATTTACAAACTTTGGGGATTATGGGAAATTCTTTTTTTTATTTATTTAGTATTTGCTGATTTTCAGGTTTATTGTATTTTGACCATCTTGTATTTTTCGTTCAATCTGACCTATACCCCTACTACGGCGGTCATTCGTTACTATTCATATCTCCGGATTGTGACTAGGGCCATCGTTCGTACTCTAATGATTATCTCTGCTATGCCGTGAGTACTTTATGCCCCAGAATGTCTTTTGCATTATCCTTCTAGGGTTGGTTTCCTCACCAATACCTAGCTCTGAATCATGTGACACTGAATTCCATTTGCAAGGAATGCGAATTTATATCTTATATGGATCTAATACTTTCCCCCAACGAAGCCATCAACCCCATCTGGGCCGGTAGTGTCTCCGCAGACAGTCAGTACACGCGCGTCCATGGTCTTGAGGCACATCACATGGAAATGGGGAACACCATCGCCAGGTCCCGTACATTGTTATTTGCCAGGTATGTACGGGGGGTGGAGATTGTTGCTGTTGCTGGCCCACAACACACATTGTTTTTCCTGATTGTTGCAATAGATGTAAGAATTCCGCCAGAGAAAAACATTGAGTACTGTATGTGGGCCCACAAAAAATCCGAAGATGTCACCTTCTCCTCCTCAGATCACCAAATTTTTAGTACCGTGGGTTTTGAGCACAAAGAAAAGAAAAGAAAAGAAAAGAAAAGAAAAGAAAGAAAAAAACCAATTTCCTTGGAAGATTAGTATCTACACAGAGACAATATTCTTTGTAAAAATAAAAGAAAAATAAAATGACCCAAGACCCCAAACAGAAAAAAAAAAAAAAAAAAACCAATAGGGAAAAAATCAGAAAAACCATAGGAACCTAGAACCCAACCCTCGACAAAAAAGATGAACACGGCAAGAACCACATAGAAGAGGAGTAAAACAAGGGGAAAAAATATCACAGCAGCTGTATTCAGCCCTTTGGCTGAGAATCCCGCGAACACAGAAAACAATAATAGACAAGGAACCCCGCAAATCCCAACCCCAAAATCTACGGTATTCCCTGTAGTAACTCGACGAGTATTTATAATATTCCCTTTTCCTCTATAATCCGACCTTTAATCCCTATCGCGCTAACCGGGGGGACAATATTGGTGCTCTCTCCCTCTCCATCCTACTCCGGTGAGTACCCAATCTCGTCATCTCATCTTCACTACCGTCATCTGTGTCCTCTGTTAAATCTGTCAACGCCACTGCGTTCTCCTCATCATATCCCCTAATCAAGCTTGCATCTTGTCTAAATCCATCCTCCCCTCTTGAGCTCCTCTGCCCATTAAGCCCAGGAGTACCTATACTGGGTCGGTGATCCCCCGATCGCCGTAACTGCATCGACCGCCGGGTTTGGAAACCTGTGATTCCGTCTGTTGGCACGCCCTCGGGTGAGCTGACAGCTAATCGGGTTCCGTTTGGGTCGGTGCGGGAGTGGTTGAGGAGGTATACGCCGGAGAAGATGATGAGGAAACCACATAGGAGGGAGATTGTATTGACTGGGTCGGAGGTGTTGAAGCCGCGGAAGAGGATGAAGGATGCACAAAGGGTGGCAGTGGTGAAGGTAACATAGTAGAGGGGGTTGACTCTGTATATAAGGCAAAGGTTAGCCTAGGGATGATCCCAGGCAATATAGAGGGAGGTAAGACATACAATGACGTAGAAAACTGGCTCAGGGCCTTGTTGAAGTAGTTCATCTGTGTAAGAATGCACACGGCTACAACGATAATAAAGACATATGTTGACGGGTGAGTGAATTGATTGCTTCCACCTAGGGTAAGTTTCAACGCAATTCCGAAAGCCTTGATCGCCATAACAGATACGGAGCCAACTGTCGAACAGATGGAGATGTAAATCAGAGGATTCGACTTTCCATAACGCGGTGCTATTCTATAGATCATCACGAGTGCAAAGATAGCAACACAGAGACAATAGAACAAGAAACCTGGGATCGCTGTCAGTGCTTGGATTGCTTCCAATAGGTATCCTGGCAATACCTGGTTGTATGGCATAGTTTAAAATCTCGTCGATCGTACTGACTTCTTCATCCGGAGGAGCGTGGAGAACAATAATAACCGATCCTATCAGGCATATCGCACAGCCCAATTTCCCCATTATCCCCAATTCCTCCTTTAGGAAGTATGCCCCAAGTACCGCACTATGTTCGTCAGCTGGAATTCTTTCGAGCCGCTCGGTAAGTAACCCTACGCACCCAATGAGTACGCTCAATGCGCCTAACGGTGTGACCAGAATTGCTGGAGCAAAAGCGTATGCTGCAAAGTTGGCAACCTCCCCCATAACCACTAGAGTAAGTCAGAGTCAAGTGGTTGTAGTGAGATTCATCGGAGGATCCGTACTTGTAACCATGCCAGCCCACCATATCGGATTTGTCAAGTATGAGTATCCTTCTCCTTCGAAGCCTCGGTTTTTTGCAGTCTCAATGAGGCCCTAAGACACCCGTCACTCAGCAATTGCTCTACCACCCTCTTGTGTAACCGCTTTGCGCCGTAACTGTAAGGCCACATACCCGTTTCGTTATTATAAAACTGGTGCCTGAATATCAATTAGCAGCCATACCTGCGTCCGGGAAATATCACTTTTGGCTGAAATGGGAGGCTCACCTATAGCCATACTGGATGTTATAGCCAGTGCCAGGCCGATATATCTAAAACACCATCAACCGTTGCTCAACTGGATTCGGGTATAAAAAGTGCGCACTTGTCCTCCAGCATCTTCCAAAGCTCTTCTAACGACACTCTGTTTCTATCTTTATTCCCTTCGACACAACTTCCTCCGAGTCCGAAACTGAAATAAGCCGCAGACGCTGATGTAGCGCCGAAGCCAGCTTGAGATGTACCGAGAGAGGAAAACAGTAACAATTGCGGGGTCGGGATCAATGAAATAGCTGTGGCGGTTGTTACTGAGTAGTAGCGTCCCACGGTAACAATGGAAATTCCTTTTAACTTTTTTTTTTGCGAGAGGACACGGAAGCCGAAATCTAAATATGCGTATATGCGTATCAACGGAATGATGTCTGGAGCGAGTGAATTCGAATGAGCGGCAAGGCAATGCAGTAACTATGTAAGTAGATATAATTATCAGTCTCGGTACTTATCAAACTATACATCCGAGACAGGCAACAGCGGTGGACTCCAGTGCAAGGTGAATTGAAGGGGATGTAAGGATGAATCCAGCTCATTCCATGATCAGTGTAATGGTGAGAAGTGCAGAAGCAGTGATTTGGCCTTACTCTCTAACGTTCCCTTGGAGGGCCCTGGCAAAGCCCCGTGTGGCTAGGTTTGCTGTGTGGGTACCTCGATGTTTCAGCGTCGGCTTGTCTTGTTCTAGCGATGTCAGGCTCCAAGTACACGCCGCGTCGTCAACACCATTGCTCTGTCTTGATATTAGCCCACTCACCGCAGGTAATGGCTTTAGATGGGATATCGAAGGGTGATGTTCTGGCGGGGTGATCGGACGTGCGTGCTTGCAGGCCCCAGAACCTTTGCAGCTGAGAAAGCAAAGAGGGTTGAGATGGCCCAGCGAACTTGAGGATCGGGGCTTGATGGCCAGGCAGTCTCGATGGCAGATGCGAAAGAAGGAACGATATGGGGAAAACACTGGCCAGCGCCGATATATTGATCATATGCATATGGAGAGGAGGAGGCTGGCCCCAAACAGTCTTGCTGTGGGTTCTAGAGAAATTCTTTTATTCACGTACAGCACAATATTCTAGTGTGAATTTGTATTGATATTCAACTCGTACAAAATCCCATGCTTTATCACATACAGTGAACGCGGATGCCTCATGCCTCAGTTCCCCTCACATCTCGCTTTCTCGCTTCCTCGGGCGGTAAATCATACAGCTAAGTAGGTATCATCTGCGGAGACATGCTTACTGCTGTTCCTACATATAGTGGCGGGTCCCATCGCTTATGGGTGGTTATAGCAAGGAGCCTCTGATACAGTATCTTGTGTTCCTGCAGTCAGCAGCAGAAGAAATATGAAGGGATACCTATTGATTTGGTACATAATCGCGAACCCATAGCAAAATCAACATTTCCAGGCAGAATATCCTTTGGTTTGCAAAGTGCTAAACAACACCGCCCGTCAAATTTCGGTTCCCAGTTCTCAGTACCCCGGTAGCGTGTTTGAGATGACCGAAACAGGATTGGCCAGGGCCTGGAGAGAAGGGACCCTAATAATGGAAACAATAATACCTAGGTAGGTGGCTCCATGTTTTGGCAACCATAAGAAAGTAAGAGTTGGTGAGATGAAAGTTCTACTTGTGCAAAGTCATCATGGCTACCTATGAGGTTCGTATCCGTGGTCGCAGGTGGTGCGTGTTTCCGGGGATTTTTATAGGTAGGAAGTCTGGTTAGCGTACATCCTTCTTAGCTGTGATGCATAGAATGAGAATGATGTGTGCATTAGAGTGCCTTACCATTCGTATTGCGTGTCCACCAATGTCATTGTATGGAATGTTGAATGTAAAGGATGTAACTGTATATGGATATGGATATGGATATGGATAGGGATAGGTATGGATATGTACAGTACAGTACAGTACTGTACACCTCCCATATCTTGGTCAAGGATTGGCCCTGCATACCATAGATTCCCGGTAACCGTATAGATCTCACATCTAGGGTATATTTGACATATATCCCGCCTCCAAACAGCAAAACATGAGATTTTACTCAAGCCGTGTGTGTGAGAGTTCGTTTATCTTAACGTTGGTTGGTTGATATTTGGGGCTCCTCGCACCCCAGCCCTAGGTACACCACCACCACCACCACCACCGAGGTAGAGGCGGGCCTCCCAAATGGAACCCCCGGGCCTGCAAGCCAGGCTACCCGGCCAGTGGCATCGAAAATAGGACCTGTAAATGTGCAAAGAAGATACAATCTGACAAGATAAGGGCATAAATATATCGACGGGCGGCGGCAATATTAGGTATCCTCCAACGGTCCCCAGTTTCGGCAGGGGCAGGACCGACTGGCAATGAATGACACACCGCGTTGTGTCGGCCCAGCCTTGGCGCTGCTCCCCAGGCAGGACGACTTGGTCGACAGGATCGCGGACTGCACCCGGGGCACTGCGAATAAACCAAGATACCAGCTACCTATATTACGTCTCGGATCGAATATAACTCGATAAACAACACCGCCTCCTACAAGTTGTAGCTGCCTGATGCAAGATTGTGTCAAGTAACCTGCCGGGAGGACGTCTATTCTGCATCTCGACGCAACTTCACTGGTTCTGGAGATCCTATACTGCATTCGCCAAAGCCACCCAGCTGTCAATCGCTCGCTTCTCCGCAGCAGGCTGACATCCTCCGCCCCCCGTCAAAAGCAGAAATACATCAACCTCACCTTCCCTGGGCGAGAGAATTCAATTGACTGTTGTTTGGAGACCCATATCTTACTGTACATTGGCCAGACGAGCTTCGATACGAGCTGGGTGCTGCACACTACCGGTACTAATCTAACTTCAACGCACGTTATTCTCGCATCTACAACGCAGGCTACGTCAATCGCCCATACTCCGCAGGAGCAAAAAAAACACCTCAGTGGGGAGAGAAGTACCCATCGACAACAACTTGCAGCCCTCAGGAGGAACTACGTTTCATCAAAATTGTCTGAACTGGAAGCTTAGGACCTAATTTTTTTTTTCCCCCGCTAGATCCTCACTTTCATCCAAACATCCATCGCAATCCAGATTTGCTTCTGGTGCATCGTCTGCGGCCGCGCTCCTGGCTTTTCGCCCGACTTCCAAGTTCTCGGTCATCTCAACTTCATTTGCTCTAATTTCGGTGATGAAATAAGTCTTCAGACTCACTATAATCTGAAGGCCCAGCAGGTCACGCAAGTCACAGAATTCACACCGGCGACCTTATTCTACTATAACATCAACACCAATCTCGTTACACGAGCACGACATATTCTCCCCACCATGGTTCTGTCACCAAGTACGGCCGCGGCCGGGAAAGGCGTGTTAATAGGTCTCGCATCAGCTTTTGGTTCGGCCGCCCTAGTTGGATTGATACTCTACATCATCTACTTTTTCAAATACACATCGCATGGGAGGATACTACTTGATCGATTTGGCCGCCCTGGAGAGTTTGACGATGAGCAGGCATTTTTGCGGGAAGAGGCGGAGGCGTTGGAGCGCATGGATGATATTAGTCGGCAAGAGTATCTTAGGGCGAAAGGTGAAGCCCTATATAAAGTGCAGTGGGGTATTGTCACTAATTTTCTCTAACAGCATTTGTACAATCGAACCCACCAGATTCAATACCGACAGACATTTCGTTATCACAGTTTTTGGCCATTCAGGAGAAGGGGGTTTCGGCATGGGAGTTTGAGGCGGAGTTGGAGATTGCGAATTGTTTCGTTGAGGCTCGGACAGAAATAGAGTTTTTTGACTCAGTGTGCAGCGTACAGAGCAACCTTCCGGTTCCAAAACAAAATGAAGTCTACTACTGGGAGGCAAAGATGTTGGAGAAGCCTGAAAACACAATGGTCGCTGTGGGGTTTACAACAAAACCATACCCAATGTTTCGCTTACCAGGTAAGGAGGCACCCAAATGGTATTGAAAGGCAACGAATGACGAGCAATATTACTAGGCTGGCATAAACATTCTGTAGCATACATCTCAACTGGTCATCGCAGGCACAACCAACCATTTACACCCACGAATTATGGTCCGACTTTCTTCCAAGGAGATGTTGTAGGTGTGGGATATCGACCTCGAACAGGAACAATATTCTTCACTCGCAACGGAAAAAAACTAGAAGATGTAGCCCATGGAATCAAAACCCTCAACCTCTTCCCAACTGTCGGTGCGAATGGACCATGCAACGTACACGTCAACTTCGGCCAGTCAGGATTTGTGTTTATCGAAGCCAACGTCAAGAAGTGGGGTCTTGCACCAGCCTCCGGCAGTTTAGCCCCGCCTCCTCCATATGGGAATGAACAGGGTAGTATTTTATTGGAGGGTGGACGTGCAAACCAACCCCCACAAACCCCGCAGTATATCTTTGGTGATTTCCAATCGAACCGACACCGGCCGAGGGTTCCTGGCCATGGAAGGAGCCAGAGCACGCCAAGCGGGGGAAGCGATAGGTCAACAGTAGGGAATCACCCACATCCTGGGAGGCTGCAGAATCAACCTCTATACCCACCAACGTCACCCGGTCCAGTTCGGAGTCCGACTGAAATTTCGTTAGCGCCGATGAATGTTACAATGACTGGGAGTGCGTCGGAACCATTGGGGCCCCCGCCTGAGTATTCGAGCCCACTACAATCCAGAAGGAATAGTTCAGAGGAAAGGCAGCCGCTGTTGCATCAGGAGCAGCATCATGGCCCGACACCTCCATATGAGCCTTCGGGGTATAACGCGAATGGGGATAACAACGTATAGAATTGGAGTTAATTATTTAATTATTATTGTTGATTTATTGATTGACATATTGATCTTGTGTTATTTGTGTTTTTTTTGGTTTTTTTTTTTGTCTGGGATGAACATTCAAGCAATAGCAATTGGGGTGGGGATGGGGGTCTGCGGTGTTTTTTCTTTTTCATGCGCTTTTTTGAGGTTGGGATCATTGGGTTGTTTTTTCAGTTTACTTGTTCATTTGGTTCGGTTCGTTGCATTTTTAGGGGGGGGTGGGTGCTGCATCTTATAGGGCGAGTGAGTTGGAGTGGTAGAGATGCGGTTGTTAGCCTGGCCCTTTCTCTGTGTTTGTGTTTGTGTAGTACCCGTCTGACTTCTTGACGTGAACGAAAAATAACTTTTGTTTACCCACTAACTGAGTACCGCCATGCACATAACTATCTCCTTTTGTCATCTTATATCGGGCCACATTCTCTTCACTCCTATTCTTCGTGATGGTCTGTCTGGAAAGTCTTTGTTCATATTTTTTTTATGTGGGTTCGTCCATAACCTGAGCTTTATTTTATTTTATTTTATTTTATATTTTATTTTATATTTTATTTTTTCATTTTATTTTTTTTTGTGGGGGGGGGGAAGGAAGGGTGGCCAAAAACCGTATTTTCCGGCCCACACACAATGAAAGTGACTGGGGGGGGAGGGGGGGGGGGGCGTTTATAAGTGAATACTTGTGACTGTGACTTTCGTATACATTTTTATGACATGAAGCGTTGGGGCGTTCACGTCAGGTATGTGTGTAAGATACACCTGTGGGTTATGTAGTGTGCGTGTTGCGTGTTCTGACATGTTTGGATGATGGGTATGACTGAACCCGGTACATAGTCAGATGATGGTTTACCTGAGCCCAACCCATGTACCCAGCCTGGGTACTGGGTAGGCTGCTCGATATTGAGGCCTCATTACCCTGAGGCCCACCAGGGGTAAGACGCTTCGTAACAGGGTGACTCTAATGCGAAGGGTGCTACATAGCCACAAAGCTTCATCTTAACGTATGAAATGTACAGAAAAATCGTGCCCTGTCACGTTGTATTAATATAATCTACCCATAGATTGTACATCCATTCCATCCCAGCAAGTTTCCACAGACTCCAGAAGAGAAAGGCCCAGCTGAATCTAAGTGAATCTAAGGTAGATAGAGAAGAGTCTCAAACCCAACGAAAAAGAAAAAAAAGAAAAGAAAAAAAAAGAAAAGAAAGGAGATGTATTGATATGTTCAAATAAAAAAAAGAACAATTTATCTATCGTCCAGAAACAACGAATGTGGTAGAAAAGGAAGGTAACTCCGTCTAATAAAGGCAAAATCCAAGCAAAAAGAAAAGGCTGCGTTAACACATTGCCTACATCAGTCGTGAAACTTAGAAAAAGATAGTTAACCCCTTCTTGGCCATAACGAATGTACACCCCAAATTGTGCTTCTTCTCAAACTCCTGTAAATCGGCGTAGACCTGTTCGACTGTGTCCACGTCGTCCTCTAGTGAATCCTTGACGTGGTTTACCACAATCAACAGTCCGTCCAGTGGCCTCAAAGAAAAGTCAAATTCCGGCGCTTTATCTCCCCCATTGTTGTGATCATCTAATCCAAAAATTCCTGGACCGTCCCCATTCTCCAGAACTGAATATTGTTTAGACTTGATTACCCCATCGGGTTGCGAGAGTGCAAACTCAGATGGCTCTTCTTCTGGATCTGATACAGTGCATTTTGGGCTAACTCCTCCAGCTGAGTTCCGTCGGATGGCCAACCTGTCCTCCTGATCATTCCCTGCCGCTCCCACGGGCTCTCCGTCGAGAAATTCTTCTAGGATGACTCTTGGACCGTCGCCCCATCGCCTTCCAGGGATTCTCTGGCCATCGCCCCAGCCTGCATTCATTCTCTTTCGCTTTCTACTGGACTTCCACGCCGTGTCCATCTCTATGTCTGTGCTGGCTTCTCGTTGTAACAACGCGTCCTGGGCTGTTTCTTCCCGTAACAGAACCACCTGCTTTGCCAAAGTCGTCAATTCCTCATATAAGTGTCGAGGGTTCAAATGTCCATAAAGGCATGCATCTGCCTGGGTGTTGTCGAAAGAACATTCTATAAACACGGCTCTAAGTTTACCTTCAAACACTTTTTTCGCAGCAACGGCCCAGACTTCAAAGTTGCGGGGCGAAAGAGATATAGAATCTATAGATATTAGCCTAATACCATGAAGATGAAGAGAAAACATCCCCACATACCGGGCTCGACATCTCCCCACATCAACACTTCACCAAGGGTTATCTCGTCTCTGATAAAGTATGTCGTAGAATCAAAGACGCAAGGCTGTTCACATATAGCAGGGGTCGATGCGCCCTGGAGACTTGATATACTTGCACGTAATCCTGCGTTGCTTCCTCTGTGATTATGCTTTCTCATGCAGTGCCCATGGCTCACGGGCCAAGCCTGGACGCTTAATCCCTCTGCGACCCAAATATACTCTGATGCTGCTTCAGGTAGTCGCAAGTATGAAACCAATCCAACACCTCCATCCTCATCGCTCAAATTTGGCCAGATGAAATCATTGAAAATATGTTTTCGTAAGGCTGTTATTGTGTGTGGAAGGGCTGCAATACGCTTACACTTCTTAACGTTCTTCAATGCTGCAGTGGCTATTGCTAAGCCAGATATATGATCGAGATGGGAATGTGTGATCAGAAACGCTGATACAAGTTCACGGAGGATGTGGCCAGCGTTCGCTCGACTTGACTTGAAAGGCAGATGTGCTTCTGAGAATGGGCATATCGAGATTGCTCCGTCCTGGGGGGATTGTGTGTTCAAGTCTTTATGAGCTTCCAGAATGTTTATAATTCCGGACAGGTGTACTCCTGCATCAACGGCAAGTAACGAATTTTCCTTCCATGGTTGACCCGCAGATTTAAGGATATGTCCCGATACATTGTCCTCGCTCGGACCTCCCCCTGATCCCTGCATATACCCGACGGTTAGAGATAGCGCTTCACACAAAAAAATAACAATAGAGGCTAGAGACGCACTAGTATTATTACTTGGAAAGCGGGAGATTCGGAGTGGTGAATTCTTGAGGTATCCAGGTTGATTACGTGTTTTGCCTGGACTGAAGACTTGAAGTAGGTCGATAGGAACTTGACGAGGAAATGAAAAAGCTGGAGCGGACCTGAAGCCAGTTTGAAGAGAAATGATGTAGCTGCGCCTTAGGATCCTTGACTAAAGGTGCTATGGCGGGGAGCGTTACTCTGGCTGGCAAGCAGAGCGGGTAGTGGAGTCAACTGTTGGCGGGTGTAAGTGGCGTAGTATAGGCCAGGTGAGTAATAAAGGGCAACTAGCAAGAGCTACCAAAGCTTCAAGTCAGCATCCAGCATCAGCCATTAGGAAATTGAAACAAAGGAGGACTATTCAATGCTGTTGAGTATTCATTGGTCATAAGAGGTATATCACAGGGGTTCCCCTTTTCACAGCGTCATTGTGCGACGCAGCTGAGTGTGTGGGAGGGCAACTCACATGAAAGGCAGTTACTTTGAGGATCAATTGAGGAATCCTAGCACAATCGTGTTCCAAACGTATGGTTGTTGTGGTCTCGTTGGCCGTTGTCTGTGGAAGACCTGAAGGTAGCAGCGATGAGAGGCTGGAGTGAACTGATCCCGTGCGAGTGAACGCAAGTAGTGGGCTGGTAGCGTAGTTATATATGTGACGGCTTGAGGGTTTGTCGTCCTATGCCTGCCGTCCTAGCCCTGATGTAATGAATTGTGATAATGTGTTTTTCTCCGATATGTCATGTCGAGAGAACGGTGTATGAGATCTGAATCGGTTCGACTCGTCCTGCATCACTACGACCCACTTACATTACCTTCCAACTATCCCTAGACTCTCTTTCCTTAGCTCAACATGTGCCCCCTCCCACCCCCCCGGACCTTGAAAATATACCCTATTATCCCTGGTCAATCCTCGATTATCAAGGCCTGTAGTAGGGCACACGTACCAATGAACAGATACTGACGGTCCGGCAAGAGGTCATCGATAGAAACATGGGGCGGCCTCGACTCCCGGCTCTGATGTTTGCAACACAGACGTTGGATAAATGCAAGTAGCCCCAACATCTGGTAGGGTGTTTATCACGGCATAGCTGATACGTATACTAACATGGGCACCGGTGAGTTTCTGCACAATTCGAGTGCAGAAGTCGTTTGTTTCGAGAGTGCACATAGATGCAAGTGATGCAAGGCATTTATACCCTACACCCTACATGCACCAAATGAACTCAAAGCTTGCATCTCTACTGCAGAGTCGAGGATTGAAACAAAGTCCCCGGCCCTTGCAGCAGCTGCAGATGGGAAAGCAGGTGCAAGGAATCAATACCTACCCAAAAAACTTCCTTCTCTACATCTGGCTTGACTTTCAACAGTAGTTCAGCCATTGATGACACAATACATCTCCGAAAACCAGTCTTGTGGTAGCATGGTATATGGACTTGAGCGCCCCCTTCAAATTCAGCGCCCGCCTCAGCTCACAGAAGATTTCTAATGTCTTGACTCCATCTGGGAGACCAGGCTATATCCAAGGCTCCCTTAAGCACATACAGTAACCAGGCAAGTTATGTCTCTTATTTTTGTAGATGCAGTCCACTCACAGAATTATTTCCTGATATAACTAGTACTCATTACAGTAGGGCGTCGCAGCCTAGTTCTATCACAGCTGGTAGAGTATCTGTAAGTTTACAGCTAACATGTTGCTCTCCCGACCCGCCCGCAATACCCAAACGAAAATAATCGACGAAAGTCGGGCAGCCGGAAAGAATCTCAGCCGGAAAGAAGACCGCAGTGCTTTACCAACCATACATAGTTAGTCGCAGAATCAAGGGCTGATTTAGACTCGCACGCCAATATTGTACGGCTGGGAGCAAGTTACAAGGATGATTCAATGCGGGGAGTTTTCCAGAAGGTCGCTAGTTCCTTCTATGCATATCGAAACGCATGATGTGCGGGATGCCGTGCGTTTAGTACTGCCATAGTAACCCTCGAGAGGTTTTGGGTTAGAAATATTGAAACTTCCTAGCTACAGGAATAATATTCAGCCTATGATGATTGTGCTGGTAACGAACTGCGCCCAGGGCTGGGCAGCCAGAGGTCTATGAACTTCCGTGGTAAGATATAACACGCAGTTGGGTTCACTACGCTATAGGATGCCGTACTGTGGATTTACTTCCTTTGGGATTTGGCATCTAGGAAGTTAAGCTGAGATATCACCTGAAGCTTGGGTATTCTGCTACCATCAGCCTTTCGAGTAGTTCATTCGACACTATCAAGCAAGAATAACTCAGAGTCCAACCCTACATAAGCCGATGGTACAGCCAGTATCACGAGCCTACTGTCTCATCTACTATTGATTGATTCCGTTATCCTTGTCCTTGAAGCTAGGGCATATGGAAATCGAGACAATGGAGGGTGGGGCCTTCTGGAGACATTAAGCGGATGGGGCATAGCTATCTTATTGAAGTGAGTTTAGCTGAAGAGTACCACCCTGTCTCACGTCTGGGCCAAAGGCACACGCTTGAGCCCCAATGGGAATGCTTCTGGTTTCTATCATATGCTTCTTCACTTAGCTGCATGATTAGGATAATTACTGAAAACTTGGGTTTAAATATTTCGGACGAGGCACATGAATACATAATCCTATACTGGTGCTGGGCCATGGATGCTTGAATGACTACATGACGGAGATAATGCACAATGTTCCATCGGCTTCGTTCTACTGGACCAATTATCAATTGCGGGGCACAATTAAACTAACCAGCGGAATCAGCTGGTTGTTCGGGCAAATTAGCTGTTTTGAGCTCATCACCAGTGCCACGCATAGAAACAGAACCACTTTCTACTGTTTCCTTCCCTGTATACATGCAAGCCACAACTTTTGTCACTTCAGCAGTGAAGTGTCGTCGTGGTTTTTACACGAAAGATGCCAGGATTGGGTCTTTGGGCCCTGTCACTGTGCAATGCACGACTGCCTGATAAAGGAGCCGGTGGCCAACTTTGCACACTGGTACCCGCCGGATTATTTCCTCTTCCAGGGTCTACTCAATCTGTGGGGCCGGTCAGGATACCCTGGTGGTGGTGGTGGTAGTGGTGTGGACACTACCTAATAGGAATACATCAAATAGCCACCAGTACCCCCATGTTTCTTCACCCGCTTCACCAGGGAATATGATCCGTCTTTCTGCTTCAGGCAGACAATCTGGGGATTTGCCACAATACCTACCGCATTTAGAGAGGCCCAATTGCAATTGCAGTCCGTGACCATACTGATTGATATCACTCATAGGTCGAGATTAAACCTCCCGAACGATCTGCACGGGAATATTTGTTGTTCACATGGGTGTTTGGGGAATGATTTACTCGATAATCATGCATGCATGTATGTGAGCATGCATACATGTGCTACGTCAATTTCCACGCCCTAGCTCAGAAGCAAGATCTCGCCTGGAACAACGGATCAGATCGAAATCTTTGGCTCCCGCTATCACAATCGATAGGGGACTTAAACCATACCAGCAGTATGGAGAAAAGTTTATCCAGTGCCCGGGAAAAACTTTGCACAGCAAACAATGGCTGGTGGCACCATTCAGCCTTTTGGAATGTCCTACACATACACAATTTATCAGATACCTAAATCATTAGTAACCTAGGTTGTTACGTGGCATGGGAAACTTTCTGCCGGCATGGAAATTGCGATGGAAATTGTCATTTGTGCTGCCTTCGTTGAATATTCCCTTTTGAGAGGTCGTTTGATAGATTCTTGGTATCTTGGGGATTACGCACTCGGAAAACTTTTTGGGAAGTCAGTGCTTGCAAATAGCTAAAGGCCATGGCGAGGTAGTTGGATGGTTCGAAACAAGAGTTAAAATCAGGGTAACACGGGTATGAGTTGAGGTATTGGGTCGAATGTGGCATGTGTACCTGAGTATATCACTGTTCACCAACATGGCTTGGAGGACCTTGCTAAGTACGGAATTCTATGTATGTATGACACGAAAGTCAATATCATTTATTCAAGAATTAACGAGCATGATGGATCATGACGAGCACAGAAACACTAACTTTTATTCTTTTCAAGTGACAGAGATTTGAGGGAAGAATTACCAAAGGAATCATGACAGTTCTCAAAAATCTCTATTAGATATACTTGATATTGGAGCCGATAGATTACTGAATATCCTAGCATAGGGCAAAATCAAGAAAACATAAAGTTAAAGAACACAATATTTTGTACCAGTATGTATACCACAAACAAACATCCCAGATATCCAGCCACCCATCCACAATCGCACACTCGCATAAATTTAATTACAAAAATTTCGTGAGATCAGCACAAGCACGCACATACCCCACCCTTCTCCACGCCCACCTCCCTGCTCCACCAAGTCCTCCCCATTTCCTCTAAAAACCTCTCATCAGATTTATTCCACCTATCCAGGCCCATTCTCACCATCTCATCTTTCGAAAACCACACATTCATAGACTCTCCCCTGATAGGCTGCTGTGATCTAAATCCACTTCCATCGAGGAGATCCCCTCGCTCGGATGTAGAATCGCCAGACTCTTCATCCTCGCCTTCATCCTCCTCGGCAATTCCTTGGGTTAGGTAGTCGCCCGCCTCACTGGATTCAACTACATCCGCCATCCCCCCAATGATTCGCGCGGTCAATCGATGGAAATACGCGATGATATCCATCTCTACTACCCCGCTACTCTCCCTCATCGGCCCCGGAAGTCCCGGTGTCTCAGGAGGCAACATCAACGAGCTATCAACAGCAGAGCTCCTCCGCTGGCTGTAGCTATCTCCATCTTCATCCTCGGCCCTCTCATCCCCAGCCGGCCCAGGTTCCTGATCTTCCCGATCCTCCTGCTCCTCCCACTGCGGTATCCTCCCTACAGCAGGCGCTACCCCATCTCCATTCTCTTCTGCATTATTATCCTGCCTTTTCTCCCCTGCGCTTGCCCACCATAGGAAACCAGAGTATGCCAGCTCCGCCCACGACGCTTTCTCACAGACCGCCTCCTCCTCGTGCGCAGTAGTTTTGTAGTCTACCCCGTTCCCTGCATTGGAGTATGCGGTACCAGTATATTGTTGTAAACCCTTCCGAAGTTTCCTATACCTTCGAAGATCACGTTGAGTAGCCTTAATAGGGGATCCAGCTGGGGACTCGATTTTAGGCCAGGCTTTCTTACTGGCTCGCTTTGTGTGGGAGGGGGGAAGTGTGACGACTACATCGTAGAGGGAGGATTTAAGGTAGAGGACTCCATCGGTTGTGCAGGCTACCCACGAGGGGTAGGATTCTACGGTGGGGCCGGCGCTGGAGGAGGCGTGGGCTCGTTGGTTGGACTGCTCTTCCAGGAAAGGGATGTCGTGGACACCGACGGAGAAGAGGGGGCGGAGACGGGAGGGGTCGGAAGAAACACCGGGGTATATCAGAGAAGAAACGGAGAGGGGGATGGTGGACAAAATTGAGATATTATAAACTATAATTGCTATAGTCAACAGGCTTGTACAAAGATTATGGATTGAAAAGGGATTCACCAAAATTGCAAGCTGTCTCCACTGGAGCTTGGGTGATGAGTAAAATCCGTTTCCGGGCTAAGGCGGCCCTATACAAGGGAAATACTAATGGACCGAAAGTATCGAGAAACTCCACAAGCGACAATACGGGGTGGTGGGGTGATAACCGGGTTGTCGGGGTCAATAGAAGCGTGCTATCCGAGATGCTGCGTGTGCGGGCATGTGGCCTGACAGCCTCCATGGTTGGGCTCGACTTGTATGCCCTAGTAGGGGCAGGCCGGTACCGTAGAGAGGACGGGGAGTCGACGGGTGAGAGGGGTGGTGAGATGGCTGGAGTGGGAGCACGATGTGCAGCATAGTAGACGGAGAGAATTTGATGTTGAGTTGTGTCTTCCGAGAAGCTCTTACATCCAGCAATTGACCTAGCAAGTTCTTTCAAGTTTTCTGCGTGCCTCCAGCTTCGACCAAGTCTTCCGTAACTGAGAGGTACCAATATCCCGACCGAGACCATCATCGCGTTACGCTCCGATTCGGCCGCAGGCTGGTTGATGAAGGCGCTGACTCCGGCGAAGGAGCCATGGACGAAGTAGACGAGGTCTTCCTTGATGTTATGAAGGCCTGAAGGAAGAGACTTGAACTCAACGCCATCTAGAGAGACTGTTTTCTCGTAATTAGTAAGTTATTTCTCTCTCTAAATCCACTAGATGCATTAATGGGGAGCCATGAACGACTCACTGCCTTGCGCGGTCTGTTTCCATGCTATAGTGTAACTGTAAACCCCACCATTAGCGGCCGCTTGCTTACAGAGGGCATATTCACCTACCCGGCTTTGATGTCGAAATATATGACAAATAGTGCAGACAACGGTGGAAGATGGCTTGCATCAGCATGGGAGCCAATTCTCGTAGTATTCACGTTCAGAGGTCCCATTGACACTCGGAATGTATGTCTCTGAGCCCGAGCTGGTGCCTTTCCGCGAATCCGTCTCCTGCGTCAAGAAACAGGCTGATGTTCAGGCTTAATTCTAAGAGTTGGGGAGCTGCAGTCAGGGTTGCTACTTTGTAGTTCACAAGCTACCTTAGGATCTGAAGGTGCAGCAGGAGGGCGTCTAGATCAAGAGTGGAGCACAGGAAATCGCGGGATCATGCTCCACTGCAAGGGGGGGAAGACGGCGAGTTGTAGATACAAACGAAGGTTTCATGAGCAAGAGATAGGAAATAACTAGGTAGGCCGAGGGCTGCGGAAAAATTGTGCCTACAGGAGGAATTGAGGGTTCGTGTACCTTAGCTGACGCCAAGACTGACGACTGATCTCATAGGAATCTCGTGCTTGTTTCTCGAAAATTCATGCAGATATGTCTCCGTCACGAAGGGAAAGCGAGGTAGCTGCTGCCCCCGAAATTCTGTCCCCAGCATCGATCCCAAGCATACTGACCAGTCTAATAGCTGCAGGAGTCCGTTGTGAGGACCATCCCGAAATTTTCTAGTTTCCGGCCACCACCAACCAGTTCGGAGAACCAGACGGGCGGATCCGGCGGACCCGTTCAACGCTCCGTGCCCAAATTCTCGAGTTTTATACCCCCAGTGCACGGGCCAGAATCTTCTGTCCCCTTCAATGTTGCCAGCGACTCAGATTGTGCAGGGCCTAGGCACCGCGACTGCCAACGCTCGTGCAGCCTGCATAGGGATCGAAGTCGGGAGAGAGCCCATAGACATCACCGGAGCAAGGAGCGGCGCCGAGAGCACGATAAAGAACATTACCGGGAGGGTAGTCGAGAGAAAACTAGCCACCTGGACAACACAAAGAGGAGTAAAAACAGAGAAAGAGAGAAGGAACGGCATAGAGATCGAGAGTCGTCGAGAAGGCATAGGGCTAGGGAGGTAGATGAAGATGAAAGTCGAAAACGGAAAGAACCCGTGCCAAAAGCGACTATTGGGGATATTCTACCTTGGGACGACGAAAACCCTTCCGGTGCAAAACCTTTTTATATCAACACAAAAGGAGACCCAGCCAACCTGATATATGGAACAATACATAGGTATTCCATTCCACAATACCACCGCTATGGCAAAGGCAGCATTGTGGGGCTGTCCCCAGACATACGAATAATACAAGATAAGGGAGACGGCAAAGGGCTTGTCCTGGCTTCTAGGACGGAGCGTGCGGAGCATTACAAGCGGGGAGTGAATGGGGAGAGAAAGTATCGATTTGCTCTTCCAGACGCTGACGGGACCCGGAGATTGAAAGTAATCACGGAGGCAGATCGTGGAGGAAGAGGAAAACCAGGCATAGAATTTGACCATGGATTGGAATATGTTCCACTATTATCTAGGCGAAATAAGAATGGGGGTCAGGATAGTAATGAGGAAAATATGCATGAACGGCTGCTTTTCCATCTGGCAGGAGACCGAAATCAGTATCCCGAAGATGAGGACCTTGAGTATGCAAGCGAGTCTGATGATGAAATGGATGAAATGTCTGCTTGGAACTCTGCCCAGATCCGGCAGGAACAATTGGAGATTCAGCGGAGGGTGGACAGTAACCCATCAGATATTTCAGCATGGCTAGGATTAGTTGCCCACCAAGACAAAGTATTATACAGTGGAGATGGGAGGAAGAAAAGAGCTACAATAGCCGAGAGAAAGAGCACAGCTGAAATTAAACTTAGTATTCTCGGTAAGGCTATGGAAAAAATGCCCCAAGATGACTGGAAAGGAAGGGAGAGACTCTGGGAATATTGGTTTGATGTAGCCGGGGAGACATGGGAGCCTGAGAGGTTACTATCCAAGTATCGGTCGACCTTGAGACAGTACCCTACCATGCACAGTGTGTGGGTCAAGTACTTGAACTTCCGGCAAACAGACTTCGACAGCTTCAGATATTCAGAAATGATGGGATGTTACGAGCAATGCCTGGAAGTCCTGCGAACAGCCATCCTCAACAAAGACAAAAGCGATCAAGGTAGCGTGCTTGATCTGTAATGTTAAGGCGTATACTGACTATTGGTATGACAGACATTCCCCGCCTTGAGGAAATCGCCTTATACGTCATCTTCAGAGCGCTAAATCTCATGCGTGAAGCCGGTTACATTGAGCTATCAATTGCCTCCCTGCAAGGTCTTCTTGAATTAAACCTCTTTGCGCCAAAGAATGTATTGAGTCAATACCCACTGAGTTCCCACGCATCTTATGATTCCACAATGGAGCAGCTACGAGATTTCTGGGACTCCGAAGTTCTTAGGGCTGGAGAGGAAGGCGCTGAGGGGTGGTACCGGTATGTTGAGAGGGACAATGAGGGCCCCGTACCTGAAGGGGTACGTAAGAAAGGGGCAGAAGAGGACGACATGGATATCGACAGGGACGATCCCTTTGGGTGGTGGATACAGAAAGAAACAAATGCTACTGAAAGACGGGGTGCGTGGCCTGCTAGAGTCGTCGATGAAACTGAAGAGGATGATCCTTTCAACGTCGTGCTGTCAACTGATATTTTGCGGTGGATGTTCTGTCTCAGCAATGAGAATGTTCGTAGATCACTAGTCACCCGTATGCTTGAATTCTGTGGACTTCCCGGATGTTTCCTGGCCCAGGAACAGAAATCAGAAAAAGAGACAGACTCTCATCTCGACACCTTCTTATGTGGATACGGTCTGGAGTCTGGGCGCTGGTTCTGGCCACAGCGGGACGAAAAGCCTAGCAAACTGATAATATGGGAAGGGATGGAGCCTGAGAGGCAAGGAGATATAATGGATGAGCCGTTTGGGTTCAAACTCAATAACGGATACCCCATGACCGCTGATATGCTATTTGGGAGGCAGAACGGAGAATGGGCGTATTCTCTGAGAGAAGTTTCAAATTCAGGTGATTCACTGACAGCAAACATTCACATGGCACGGAGAGTGCTTAAGATGTTGATTGATGGACCTGTTGTGGACTACCGGTATAGTGAGAAGTTGGCCCTCTTTTACTGGGCTCTGGAATGGTGGACAGACCCTGTTAAGTGAGTATAGCATTGATTTATGCTGTGCCTGCGCTAATTCTTCCAAAAGAGCTCAAAAAATGGCAAAGAAACTTTTGAAGAAGTATCGTACAAGCCTTCTCCTCTACAGTGCTTATGCCCAGATTGAGTGGCGAATGGGTAACATTGATGCTGCACGCAAAATCTTCAGCACAGCTCTAGGCATGTGTGGCTCCTCTTCTGAAGACAGTCGGCGAGACAGCATTCTCCTATGGAGAACATGGACATGGGAAGAGATAATGGATGGGAATAAAAGGGAGGCTTTGAGCGTACTTCTATCGATTCCAAGTGGTAAATTTTCAGGGGACAGAGAGAAGCATGATTCTGCTTTCAGCAATGCAGCCCGATTACGAGCAAAGAGGGTGAGTTCTCAAACAATAGTTGACTGAAAACGAGCTGACGAATACTTATTTCGGTGGATCAGTTCTTACAAGAGGAGCAGGACAGGTTAGCATCACTGGGTCTTTTAGAGTACGCATTTGCCTACAATGAAGCGATGGCCCTCATGGAGTACCTATCCCCCTTTGCTGAATCGAAGAGCACAACCTTGGACGTATCGTCATCCCTACCCATATATGATTCTCTATTGAAAGAACTACGGGACAGAGGGTTATCAAACTCAAGGCCATATGAGATTGGCTTAATGAACGGTAAAATTCGGTTACTGTACCATCATGCTCGAACCTCCAGGTCATTTCGAATGGCATTGCTACGAGAAGCCCTTGAAGAGGCGATCGTGGAAGTCAAACAGTCGAGTAGAAAGGTTAATACTCTTTTGTGGTCACTATACGCTTGGAACGAGGGTCGGAGTCGCATCGAAGGCCGGATTAGAGGCTGGCTAAAGGATCAAGTCGTTGGGCCTGGGGGCAAGGAAAGCACTGTTGCTGGTTATGGTTTTGCCATTTGGGCCGAGTCGAGAATGACAGGCAATAATGTACACGCTGTCAGAAAACTCTTTGAGGAGGCCGTCGATTGTCCATCCACCAGAGCGAGTGTTGCTCTATGGAAGCGCTATATTGAGTTTGAGATAAGGGAAAGGGAGCCAACAAGAGCAAAATTAGCCTTATTCAGAGCCCTGAGGTGCTGCCCCTGGTCAAAAGGTAAGATTACAAGAATTATTTTGATAGAAGAGCCTAACATTACTGGGTAGACATTGCAATGCTAGCCTTCACCAAACTTATGACTGTCCTTGGCTTTGAGGAACTAAAGAAGATGCTTGCTATCGTCACAACAGAAAAGGAGCTAAGAGTCTACGACACAACGACACTAGAAGACTTCTTGGAAGATCTTGGTGATAAGGGGGGGCAAGCTTTGTATCCTGGTATCAGTGGGGTAGGTGGGGTAGGAGGTTCCAAGAGGCAGAAAGTGATCAATCTGCTCGAAGATGCATCGCCTCACAGTGAGGGTGAAATGGATGAGGACTGAGTTCTGTTCTCTAAAATTGTCTATCATAGTATGTAGATTTGTCTTCAAAATCCCTTATATACCTTACCGTCAACTTTGTTCATTTAATGAAGCGTTTAACAAGGCCTTGGGTTTGGTTTGATATTGATATCCCTGTTTTCACTAGATTGCAGGCTTCCCATGTTTTGACAGCGAAGTGAATTTGTAATGAATGTGGGGTTTAACAAGTCAAATTATTTGCTTTAGGTAGAGGCGGTCAGGTTTCCGTCGTCCTCAGCAGCTGCTTGTTTGTATTGCCCGTTTTGGTTCACCAGTGTAGTGTACTTCCGAATTGAGACTAATGCACTTTGTACCCCAACCATACATCTATTTTGAACTTCAGTTACAAACGCTTTTCTGGTCTACTTATCCCCAGCTTCAAGCACCTCGAAATAGCCAGGCCAGCTCCCACTCACCGTAGATTTCCTAGACATTAGATATTCTATTCTATTATTATCACAATGGTTCTACACCACAAGGCGGTGGGCCCACAAGCGGGTTCTGCTCGACAGGATGATCAAAAGCCGGATGTTGCGGTTATATATACCGCTATTGAAATCTTTCTGAAAGGCATGGAAGTGGAAGAGGTTCAAAAACTCATTGGTGACAATGAAATAAGCCTCAAAAAGTAAGAACACTACTGAAACACTAATTTGACGCAGTGCTCCGTTGCTGATGGGTCGAAACAGCATTGCGTCAATAACGCAAGCGCTCGTGTCTTACAATCCAGCTACCCTCACTGTGGCCATCAGTGGTGAACTCGGTTGTGTCAGAGCTGCAAACCAAGCATTCAGGATTCAGATGGAGAAAGTCAGGGAACGCGGTGCTTTCGACGAGACCAATTTCGTCTTACTTGGGAACGAGTATGCGGATGGCTTGACCTTCGTACCAGGAAAAGACCAGAATAGCTGGAACTTACAGCCTTCTCTGGTGGATGAATCCTTTGGGCTTGGAGATGGCAGTTTGGCTCATACTATCGAACATGTTTCTGCGGAACTGCTGAAGAAGTTCTCCTACCTGGCATTAAGCAAAGATCATAGTCTAAAGATGAACGTAAGTTTTTTGCGCTTCCCTTCCACGTACAGTCAACTTACTTCTTATAATAGTTCAATCTCGGAAAGTCCGTGTTTTCGAAACCTTTCACAAGTGATATCACATTGGCGGAGGCAAAGCTTACACCAGGACAGCTTACTCAACTGCTCGAGTCAAAAGAAATTAGTTGCCATTACGATCTGAACTTTGATGAGTCAACTCTAGCCAAGCTTGAAAGTGCACTTGCTTTACTTGGGTATGAGAAGTTTTTGAACCAGAAGACCAGGATATATATCTCTCATCGAGAAGTTTCAGATAGAAGGGCCAAAGAGGTCCTGTGGGTGGCAAAGCCGAATGAGGCGTCAAGTAAGAAACCCCATTACGATATTCATTACTCTAGATTTCTTATCTAATGAGATGTATAGCTGGTGGATATAGAGGACAATTGGAACTGGTTGACGTGAGAGTCAACGAGGTCTGCACTTGCCTCATAACAACCCACAGTGTTTCCAACGTTCTCGACTGCCATGCCGAATTTACTATCTACCAAAAGGAAACTCCTTCAGTACTTCTCCTTCACAGTGGTAGACTATGCCATAACTTCCGCTATCGAGAGGGCGTAGAGTCACTTATTAGTTCAAAGGAGGAGTTGAAAGATCCATCGGCAAGAGTGCAATATTCATCAGCGTTTGTCAGAGATGATGTTAAAGTCACGATTACCAAAATCCGCGAGAGTAAATCCTTGGTTGAAACTTGGGAGGTCAGTGTTAAGGCTAGAAAACTGAAGCAAACCATCAAGTCTGCAATCTTTGGAGGCAGCGTGACAATTGCTCAATTGGCTGTGGATTTGGGACATTTCTTTGATGCTGTGGCCCAGATCAGGGCAAGTTTCAATGGAGTAGGAATTCTCACGGAAGTGTGCAGCGATAATATACCAACAGCAAAACCAACTCTGGGCCCGTCGAAGAAACTGAATGCAAAAGCGGAACCATTCCAGCCAAGCAGTCAAACGATCACACCCCGCAGCAGCTCGGAAGATGAATCTCGAGATACCATTCAGGTAACCTCCAAAGCGAAGGAACCTCTATCTCCCGAGACTGTAAAGGCGGTTATCAGTCTAGGAAATCCTGTCAAATCGCCTATAGCTCCGAAGAAAACGGTAGAATTTCCTGCCCTCAAACCTTACGTTACCGCAAGGCAGCTGCCTCTAACCGTAGCCAGCAACGCTCCACGCATCCAGCAGGCAACGTTACCTTCCACGAAGATAACTTTGAATTCCCAAGCCGGGGAGAATTTCCATCGACTCATAGGTCTCGAAGGCAAAATCATGAAGCAGGAGGGAAAGGTCCCACCCCCAAATACACCAGCCACCCCCAGCGGACCTGGAAGTCCTACAACTAAATCGAGCCGCAGCAGGGCTGGCAGTGTAGCGTTCGCTGACGATGACGATGACTTGTGTGGTATTACTCGCGTCTGCCGCCAGCTTCCAATGTATCCTCCTCAACTAAAGAAGACACAGCTTGATCTTTTGGGCTCCATTGATGAGTTCCTCCGAGACAACATCAACGAGGCAGATGACGATCTAATTTGCATGAGCCCCCCCAAGAATGCACTACGCTTGATGGACGAAGATGAAGATCTGTTGGTAATTTGAACTGTAGGCGAGGAATCTAGACGAACTATGCACACGGGACCAATCGCCCCTTTGAGCATTGTGCATCGGTTGGGTATGTGGGGAAAGGATTGAGCAGTTTCCTTTTATATCTTTTCGTATTTGTTGGCATTTGACTTATGCTTCTTTTGTTGGTTATTGCCTATCATTCCTTGTGTAGTTTTCTGTTGCATTTTTGACGTTGTTTGCTCCGGCTCTCACTTTGCTTTTTCCGGCCATCTCGGTTCGCCCCGTTGGCACAAAACGTCATGTCGCAGATAGTCGCATGGATGTTGGCAAAAATGTCGGGCATCCAGGCGACAGCGCAACCGCCTGCCGCATAAGACCTATTGTTGCCTAGTATTCTTTACTTAGCTGATATAAGTTCACTGAACAGGGGGCGTATGCATGCATTTCCACTACATCTGGGTTGCTTCTATTAATCCCTAGTTCGCTGCGAATAACAATACTCCCCAACTAATCGCCAACTTTTCTTCCCCACTTTGATATCGATATAAGTCTGGCTTGATTAGTTGCGCAGACACTCAATTCCTCTTCATTTACCTTGTTTGTAGCCAGCACGGCGCAGTCACCGAGCGACTGATCACAATGCCTTCAACTTCTGGATTTACAACTCCCTTCATCACATTTATTCCCGCAGGAGTAGCGCCCATATGCGTGCTGCCAAATTCAAATGAACCAGACCCAAACCAGCGCAGTGCCAGTGACCCAAACTATCCTGCCTTTCAGGATGCTATGACCGTACGAGAAGAAGTCTTTGTCATGGAGCAAGGCGTGCCATTGGAAAATGAACTCGACGAAGACGACTATAGGAGCTTCCACTGGGTGGTATATGCGAGTGTAGCCTCAGCATGTACTCCTCCACATCGACAGCATCACCACCACCACCCGGGGTCTGGTGGGGGGGGATCATCAACGACTAGGATCCCAGTGGGGACAATCAGGTTGGTCCCACCACCACATGCGCCTCACACACAGGTCACTCCGACGCCTCATCACCACCCGGACTCACCACCCCCAGGGGCAAACGAGGAGGGAAATTATATAAAACTTGGACGGCTAGCGACAATTCCTGCGTTTCGGGGGTTGGGGATTGGCAAGTTACTTGTGGAGACGGCGCTCAATTGGGCTGCGGAACATCCGGAAGAGATCATGGGGGATATCAAGAGTAATAAGAGGTTAAGCGTGAGTGGGGTGTCGATTACAGAGCAAATGAGGAAAGCATCGTTTGTGAAGGGGGATATTTCTGCGACGGCGAATGCAGCAAGGGTAGGAGATTTGGGAGCGCTGATGTTTGCGAATACGAGAGGGTGGGAGGGGAAGGTTTTGGTACATTCGCAGAAAGAGGTTAAGGGGATGTGGGAGAGGTTTGGATTCGTGTATGATCCGAGGATGGGAGAGTGGGATGAGGAGGGGATTATACATGTGAGTATAATTAATACTTGAGAGATATTTTGGAGATTGGATACTAATTTGTGGGTTGATGTAGGTTGGTCTATGGAAACAACTCCAAATAAAGAAGCCCGCATAATCTAAGGATTTGGCCCTATGCATCTCTCTCTTTTCCGACAGGAGTCAAAAAAATTTTGGCCGCTAGACTACTTACTGGATTTAGAGGGCTGGCATTTAGTGGGTCATGACATCATGATGGAGTAGCGTTTCTTGTAGCATTTACGAGACATCACGATTTGCTTTGCAATGGTGATGAAATTATGTTTCAATGAATTTTGTTGTCTGTTTACCGAGTAGAAAAAAATAACGTATTCCCTTTACGAATCACTGTAGCTATGATGGATGTAGTGGTAAAATTGAGAAGGAATCACGAACGGGATTCTTAGCACACAGGGTAACGAAGTTCTGCAAAATATTATATTTTTACTAAGACTGTAACCAGACGACTACATTCAACAATACACCTAATATTTTCTAACTACCTACCAAATCACAGTTTCTCTTTCCATCTCTCAGCCCATTTCTTCAAATTTTAAATGACATCCTTAACACCACGCCGCCATCCCTGCGTCAGCCTCTTGGCTTCTGGTATATCCTGCAATGCTTATGACTAACCGTAATGTCCCACAGGCTCACTCTTTCCACCGGGCATTGTAGCCTTTCCTAGAGTCATCCCCATTTCTACGTTGACCTCCACAGAGCGATTGCTGTGGTAGACTAAATCGTGGTCGAACTTGATTCGGTTCTTTTCAAACGCGACGATGATACTGCTGCCTCCGAATTCGAACATGCCGATCTCATCACCTTTTTGTACTTGTGTGCCGGGCTTTTGGAAGTGTTCATGGATCCTACCGTGGGAAAAAAAGAATAGGAGTTAGAATAAACGAATGAGGGTGAATGAGTGAGTGAGTGGGGGGGAAATATACTTCACCGTCCCTACCTCCTTCGCGCCAATCGCAACGAAGAGTACCTCTCCCAATTCCTCCGACTGAATCGCCACCACGCATCTCGCATTACTGGTCAATACATCGATATCACTCCGAATGCACAGAGGGTCCACAGCATAATAATCCCCATGAATGCTCTTGTACCACTTCACGTGCCCAGTCACGGGCGAATGATACCGGTGGTAATCTTGTGGGGAGAGACGGAATGAAGCGACGGCGGCGTCGGCCCATTTTTTGAGTGGCTCCTCAGCGCCGACGAGATTTTCGAGGGTGAAGTGATGGCCTTTGATCCAGATAGAGCGGGCTTGGGGGAGAGAGTCGTAGACGACGAGGCGGGAGTCGGCGACGCAGGTTGCAATGGTCTTCTGGGGTGAAAGGGTTAGTTGGATGTAGATGGGTGGGAGGGGGAATGGAACGTACATCGTCGGGGCTGGCAATTGGCCGGAACCCGGGTTTGTGCTTTCTGATGAAGAAATCTTGGAAGGTCTGATAGAGTAAGGCAAGAATTGTCACAATCATGGAATGCAGCGAGAATACGAATTCAGGGTAACACCAACCGGGTATTCATTGATATCTGAAGGTTCAAATTGGCTCATATCGATCCCGTAGAAGTCAACAAAGGCCTTGATTTGCTTCTTGGATGTTGGGCTAGATTCATATTTCCCTTATTTCATTTCACACCTTTTTCAGCATATCGCCATTCACCGATATACTGTTGGGGCTAACATACCAGCACGTTCCGCTTTCTCATGCCACCAGTAGCGTAATAACTTCGTCCGATCGACTATATAACTATTAGTTAAACTTATCACTCTGTATAGGATTTTGGGTAGTACATACTCCATTCCAGCAAAGGATTGAACAGAAATAACAACTTGATTTTCTTCCATATTGGTTGTTGCTCACGCATATACTTCCCAGTCTATCCCACGCCCCAGCCAGCTATTAGCATAATGAAGGAGGGGGCTTTTACAAATCTTTTTTTTTTTCCTTCGTATATAGTTTCCTAAGGGTTGGAAGTTCGATATATATGGTGTGTGGTGGGTGTGGTATAGTTTATATACGGACATACCTTCCGGTCCACAGTCAGCCATCCAACTTCCCGATTTTGGATCTTATATATGGGAATTTTCGTTAGCAAACTAAAGTTGATTTTGTACGCCCCACAAAAAAAAAAAAAAACTCACAATCTTCCCCCACGTGAGGAGAGTATCCACCCACGAATGTATATAGCTCATTAACCCCATTGCACAATATCGAAATAGCTCACTTTTTATTCATGAAAGGTCGCCTGAAAGAGGTTAAGAAATATCAAACGTTATGTCCGTTAATTGGACTGAAATGAAGTGGGTACAATTGGGGGGGGGTATATATTCACAACTGGTACCGGTTTTCTTGGGTGGGCATATCATGTGACTTACAGCCTGCCCAACATCGTCACGTTGACGTAGCCAAGCGTTGCTTGACATCACTTCGCGATATACATGGGAAGCAGTAACGATGGATCCCAAAATGCAGGCTCAATAACATGCATGTTGTACATCGGATTGCTTGTTTTCTAATAAGTATAAACCTGGTAGATATAGTTTCGTATGTAGAAACACAAGACTAGTTCCTTTCGTGAGACTACCTTCGGGACCTCTTTCGGGCCTCTTTGAACAAGAAACAGGACCACATGAGAATATCATGAAACACAGATCTCTAAAGTATGTACTGTAGATCAATTAGTTCTACCTCATAAAACATCACATGCACATTTAGCTGCACCAACCCACCGCTGAGCAATCCACGCTTCGCACAAATACTGTACAGGAAAAGATGTTCAAACAAGGCAAACAAAACCCCCTGTCACGGCCATATTATGTTCACATCATTAGCCAGAATGTTCTCTCCCAAACAACCACCACAATACGGATATACAGTGGCATAGTCTTCTCTGGCCCCCATACTGTCAAAGCCTCAATCACCAGAAGATTAAGCAAAAGTAGTAGCAAAAAATAAGTAATTAGGATGAGAATTCAAAGAAAAGTGATATACCATCTGAACAAAAGGCGCAATGCTGACAGGGTATTAATCATTGGAGAATACACGTCAAAAAAGGATCACCTCATCAGAAGCCAGTGTGAAGGACTTCAGATGATTATCGTCTCTGAGTCTTGGTCAGGTCCATGAAGGCAGTGTCGATGGCTCTCTTGATCTATTGATGGCAGGTTAGTCGAGTGAATCTGAATGGTGGGATAAACGCACAGCCCAAAGTGCCAGAGAACTCACCTCCTTGTAACTAACTATGAAGCAGTTTTGCTCATCTCGGCTCACCAACATAACCTTCTCATCTACTCCCGAATCGAGCTTATTTAGGCATGACAGTACGTGAGCCATGTCCACGACTGGCATGCCATGCTCATCCACCGAATGAAAGACGTAGTCCCTAAACAGCTTGATAAAATATCGGTCCCCACTTTCACTCCAATTCCTGTCATGGTCAAACTCTGGCCTCTCATTGATGAAGCCAAACTTGCTCAACAACCTTACCAAGCGAGCGTTCTCTAATTCGCGACAGAGCTCGGACTCTAGCGTATCTTCGTATTGCAAAGCGCTGTCTAGGTTATTTGCCATGTAAGAAAATGCGTATTTTGAGATGAATTCATCCATGGATTTGGGCGGTATATTTGGTTGCTGAATAACTCCCATCAGATACATTATGGCGTTTTTCACATCTGCTGAATAGTACTTCGCGACATATTCCATAGACTTGTGCGGACTATGGGCGGCAGCCAATGTGTTGCAGGCAATGCATAGGATCAACCTGCCAAACTGAACGATATCATCCTGCTGGTGTTCCTGAATAATCCGCTGTCCGTCGGGATGAATAACATCCATCATACCACAACAGTTTAATCGAATTCTAAAGGATCAGCGGAAAGCTTCAGCAACAACACTGTAAAAATCGCCATACCTCATTTTGCTTGTTAAGAGAATTTTGGAAGAATCAATGACCCTCGCTGCAAGACCGCTTCCGTGTATAGTCCTCAACGCATTGGCAATTTGCACCATATAGCTCCATAAAACTGGCTCAGGAACAGCTGGTCCGCCTTGTGGGTGTCTTGGCGGTAAATACCTCGGATTCGGCCCAAAGTGCTCATCTGCCAATGTTTTTGATAATGGGTGGTATGCATAGACAAATATGATTGCTGTCTTTTCGTCAGTAGAAGTGTCGAGATAGTGAGTCAAGTGAGAACCGACATGAGTCCTGGAAACGTGTTGTTGTGAAGGCATCATATAGTGTCACCATATTTGCATTTGATACTTTCTTCCACCTCTGTACCACCATTATGTCTTTGGGGTCTCTTAAACGAAACCCTGTTCCAGGGCAGAAACCGAACAAAATGTAAGTAATCACCATCCTTAAATGTATCATTTCCTGGATATGAATTATTCGCACCTTCAACTCTTCTCAAAGCGTACGTTTTTCCATCTCCGCTAGAAAAAGCTTTATAAATCCAACTAGGGTATCCAAAGATCTGTGTACTTTTTTGATTCGTCATATCCAAGGGTACTAGGGAATGATATGCATCGACTTGTGGGAGTCCGACGTCTTTAGGACCATTCGCCACGTTTTTAGCTCTTCTGTTACTACGTCTTCTCCTTTCATCTCGAGACGGAGAAACAAATAAAAAAGAAAGTGGAGACAATGAAGAGGCAGTACTACTTTGGAGAGTTTGGAGACTTGCTTCGCTCTTCCGCTGGAGTTCTTCTCGAAGATTGTCAGAAATGAACAGGTTGTGAATATTCCGTTGGTTTGGGTCAAAGTTCTGTCTATGAGGCCCCATTGGCGCATATAGGTGGTATTGTAACTGTTCCCTGTCAGGTTTTGGACAAACTAAACACAGCATCATCAAGAGCAAACCCTACCGGTTGAGAGAAGTTACTTTGCTGCTGGTAAAATAGATCACCCCCATTGTGCGCATATGGGTTAACTTGTTGCACTGCTCCGTAGTCTGTGTAGCCCAGCATACTATTCGCAGCTCCAGTCGCCTTCAGTGGTGAAGATGTATCAGTGCTGTACTGTCCTCGATAAGGTGAACCTACGGAATCTAAGCCTAATGACTCAAAGCCTTGCTGAAGACCTTGATATGCCTGTGGCTCTACTGCTTGTAAAAACCTGGGCCAATACGCAATCAGCAATGCCATTCCTCCTCATAGTTTGGCGAGTGAACCTACCCGTCAAGCTGGGCTGTGACAGGAGCTCCTAAGGTCAGCACATTCATGTCCTTTGTCCACGAACAATACAAATGACCAACCTGCAGATTTCGACGGTGTGAACGGCGCCGCATCAGCCGTTTTCGATGTTAAGGTCGACTTCGTGGAGGCCGGTGTGAAAGTGGGAGAGTCAACATTGAGTTTCCGCCTGAGACTAAACGTAACGAAATTTTAGCCCCGTCTGCAGCTACCCACCGGCTCAACAAACCTCTCTGATGCGCTTGTGGTCTGTTGTTGTTTCCTCGAGTCGGTATCATGGTTGAATGTGCACCCTAATTCCCTTCAGTATTCAGTCGTATCCGAGAGCGTCGGAGAATAACACCTTTATCCTGATATCGACAATAGCCATATATGACAATATTCCGGCATCCTGTTTGTATATCCGCTATATGGAGAGTCAGTGGAAATTGTGAGAAAGGACCTCCGTGGGAATACTTTTCAATTTTGGCCGCGGCGAAGAATTCGCTGCGACAACTCGCTTGTTTTCATTTGGAGGTGGGGTTCCTCTTCCAGAGCTTGAACTCCCACCACCACCACCACCACCACCACCACCACTCGTCGCCGGTCGACCTGTAGTCGAATTGGCAGAGCCCGGCCGCAACGTCGAGGCTGTCGAGGGGCGTTCGCTCATGGTACTCGAATATACCCTCCCGTATTTTGGTCTTTGGTGGCCAAGTTTAGGTCCTGTGACGAGGGTCAGGCAGCATCAAGCTTGCAAAGTTTGCACGGTGAGTGAGCTAAAGAGCCCGCGAGCTTGCGTCCCTCGAAGCAGACAATCTCTCTTAGTTTCTGCTGATATCAGATGAGGTGTAAATAGAGTTAGGATCATGTAGGTAGGGATTCTTGTTGCCCAGTAAACTTATCAAAACACCTTTGGACCCTTAACTAGTAAATATGACCAATTCCGTGACAATTAGCTACGAAACGTCAAGTTCTCAGGATTTCGAAGACTTCAATGCATCAATGAGGATGAGAACAACTCACCAGGGGGACAAGATGCATACTTAGCTATGAGATACAACAGACACAAGCGATATAATGCAATTGATGGGATAGTTTACTAGCCTAACCGTGGTTACTTAAATTCCAATGTCCGCATCACCATGGCTTGGCACAGAGTTGTTACCGGTACTTTACATATGTATCACGTGCAGAAGTACGGTCACAGAAAACGCAGCAGCAATTGCAACCTGGCCTACAGCAGTAGACCTATGTGGAATATCACAGGAGAGGAGTTCCCTCCATCAAGAAGAGGCCACCCGGCCTGGAACATGCGATGAGCAGCCAGAAGCAGGGGCACTGTAGTCTACCTGTGGGTGAGCAGCTCACGTGTAGATCTTATAGAGACCATCCCTCGCGCTCTGTCTTTACATCTTACGCAAACATATACATATTATTGCCTAACCTTGAGAAATAAAATTTCAGGAACATTAGAAAGAGGTTATCTGAGGAATTTGGTTCAGGGGGTAAATAAACGAGACCATGCGTAAGTATGCATTAGTTGTAGCTTTTGGGGACGTTACTATTGGAGGGCGCCATGGGTGCATGATGTGAGCGCGATATGGCTAGCGCAAAGTGATAGGTCGATCTGTTGATGTTCTGCCGTAAGACCCTCTATCGCATCGTTCAGCCGGCCAGAACCTGTAGGTATCTCAATGGAGCTGCAGCTGTCCTAACCCTCCACAGCCTCAAACAACGAGCGAATGGCTTTTGACAGGTGTTAAGGGGCAAGTGAGAGCCGCGGAAACGAGCTGGCTCACGGTGATGGATTGTGTATTGGCATAGGTTGCCCCCCCCCTCCCCGCACAGAAAAAAATGGGCCTTTAGTCGACCACATGTATTACTAGAATAAAAGTTAAAAAATACATAAGGATTAACTTTTTTTCTCATCCCAGAATTACGTATTTTTTTTTTTTTACCCGTATATTGATTTCCAAAGTGAAGTGAAGCGGTTGAGAATCACAGTGAATACCGTAGCCCAGTGCCAGTCAGTACAGCGGCTGTGGGTTCTTGTCAGCACTTAACACGTTCGCAGCCTCTTTGTACCGCACCCTTTCACCCACCAACATTCACCACTAGCAACAATCCCCCCGTCCGACTTTGATCCCCAACCTTTTCTATCCAAACGCACTTCAAAGATAGCAAGAAAAGCACACCGACTGTCTTTCATTTCCTTTCCCACTTTCCTCCACTCTCTAGAACAGATAGATTTCGTCTCGAATACATCAACGACCGCCCACCATGAATGTCTCTGAGGTGTTGGCTAACACCCTCTCTCCAGGTCAGTAGCCAGGGATAAATTTACAATACGGTCTTACTGACTTCAAGCTAGATGCTGGCATCCGTCAAAATGCCGAGCAACAACTGGGTTCTGCTGCCACAGAGCACTTTGTACGTTGGGACCAACCTTATCTTTATTGCGTATAGGAGAGAATGCTGATTGTTCCCCGTAGGCCGAATATGTCAGACTTCTATCCGATGAACTAGCGAATGAGCAGAACCAGACCTTCATTAGGTCTGCTGCTGGTCTGGCCCTCAAGAACGCCTTTTCCTCTAGGGAGCAAACACGGCTTCAAGAAGTTCAGCAAAAGTGGCTATCACAAGTCGATGCTACAATAAAGGCCCAGGTTAAACAGAATGCCCTCACAACTCTAGGCTCACAAACAAATCAAGCTGGGAATGCTGCTGCACAATTTATTGCAGCCGTTGCTGCTATCGAGCTTCCTCGGAATGAATGGCCAGAGTTGATGCCACAGCTGGTTCGCAACGTTGGTGAGGGAACAGTGTCCCTAAAACAATCATCACTCACAACCATTGGATATATCTGCGAAACGGATGATGAAGAGCTACGGTCGTCCTTGAACCAACACTCGAACGCAATTCTCACTGCGGTCGTTCAAGGAGCCCGAAAAGAAGAAGAAAATGCCGATGTCCGGTTTGCAGCGATGACCGCATTGGGAGATTCCCTGGAGTTCGTCAAGAGCAACTTTGAAAATGAGGGCGAAAGGAACTACATAATGCAAGTTATTTGCGAGGCCACACAGAGTACAGACTTCCGGATACAGCAGGCGGCCTTTGGATGTTTAAACAGAATCATGGCACTTTACTACGACAAGATGCGATTTTACATGGAGAAGGCTCTTTTCGGGCTTACAGTCGTTGGAATGAAGCATGAAGAAGAGGAGGTTGCAAAGTTAGCTATTGAATTCTGGTGCACCGTCTGCGAAGAAGAAATGAATATTGAGGATGACAACATTACGGTATATATATCAAGTAATTTCCAGACTTTAGGTAGTGTGCTGACTCTGCATAGGCCACTGAGACTGGAATGGAGCCACGACCGTTCTTCAGTTTTGCACGGGTAGCCACCACTGAGGTCGTCCCAGTTCTACTTGAGCTGCTCACGAAACAAGATGAGGATGCATCGGATGATGAATACAATGTTTCTCGTGCAGCTTACCAGTGTCTCCAGCTCTACTCTCAGTGCGTCGGAGGAATTATCATAACCCCAGTTCTTGCATTTGTCGAACAAAATCTCAGACACGAAGATTGGCGACTCAGAGACGCTGCGGTTTCTGCATTCGGTGCTATCATGGAGGGGCCGGAGCTCAAATTATTGGATCCTCTTGTCAAGCAGGCGCTCCCGGTTTTGGTGGGGATGATGGAAGATAAGGTCGTGATAGTCAAGGACTCCGCTGCTTATGCACTTGGAAGAATCTGTGAGAATTGTGGACCGGCAATTGACGCTACAATGCACCTCCCAAGCTTGATATCAGCACTATTTACAGGATTGAATGATAGCCCTAAGATGGCGAGCTCTTGCTGCTGGGCACTGATGAATCTTGCTGATCGTTTCGGCCTGGAGGTTGGCGCGGACACAAACCCACTATCAGCTCACTTCGAATCTAGTGTGCGAAGTCTATTGCAGGCTACTGAGAGGCAAGTCCCTAGAATAATGAAGCTATATTCCTAGAGAGACACTAACTTTATCATCAGACCTGATGCTGACAATGCCCTCCGAACTGCATCTTACGAGGTTCTCAATTCTTTCGTGATGAACGTGGGCCATGATCAGTTGGCAACGATAGCTCATCTAAGCACTGTTATTATTGATAGGCTCGAGAAGACTGTCAGTATGCAGAACCAGGTTGTCAGCATGGACGACAAAAACACGTTGGAGGAAATGCAAACATCCCTTGCTAGCGTCCTCATGAGCATCATTCAGCGACTGGACAAAGAAATCAAACCACAAGCAGATAGAATTATGCAAGCTCTTTTAGGAATTTTGGCTGCATCTCCCAGCAGCTCCATCGTCCCTGATGCAATTTTCGGTACAGTTGGTTCACTCGCAAACGCCTTGGAGCAGGATTTCACTGTGTACATGGACGCATTCACGCCATTCTTATACACTGCCCTTGGGAACGAGCAAGAGCAACAACTCTGCTCGCTGGCCATTGGTTTGGTTAGTGACATCGCTAGGTCTATTGGGGAACAAGTTCTTCCGTACTGTGATACTTTCATGAATTATCTACTCAATAACCTTAAGGTAAATTCCTGTCACGAAACACACAAACGATTCTAGCCCTGCTAACTAGGCCGATATGCAGAGCTCCACCTTGAGTCAGACATACAAACCGGCGATCCTTCAATGTTTTGGAGATATTGCGCAGGCAATTGGTGGGAATTTTGAAACATATCTCGGTGTCGTGATGCAAGTTCTCCAACAAGCCTCCACAATCAGTGCCGGAAACACCGACAAGAACTATGAGATGATCGAGTATGTCCTATCTCTTCGAGAAGGTATAATGGATGCATACGATGGCATAGTCATCGCACTGAAGGATAAAAGTAAGTGCTATTCCCGACCTCATATGGACTATACGTGGGCGTGAATGCTGATACAATCTTAAGCCCAACTTCTTGCACCCTATGTGGCGCCGATATTTGGGTTCCTCTCGGTTGTCAATATGGATCCGGACAGGTCAGAAGCGTTAATGAGATCTGCCATGGGTGTTCTTGGGTAAGTAATTTTGATAAGACTCTCTTTACTGAGAAAATGGACTGATCATCGGAGCAGCGACCTGGCGGAGTCCTTCCCAAACGGAGAGATTGCCGACTACTTCCGTGCCGACTGGGTAATGGGTATGATCAAGGAAACTCGCCAAACTTACGGTCTTGGCAGGACTGGAGACACCGCTAGATGGGCAAGGGAGCAGGTTAAACGCCAACTCAGCTTCCCCCCTCGACAGCAGTAGAGCGGGCAATCAAGCGAAGAAAGAACACACGACAAAGGGAAACAAACAACGAGGGGGTTTTATTAGTTTTCACATACGACTCGACATAGGGCTTTCAGAAGGAAATATCTCCTTGGTTCTCTTACTTTTTTATTCGTTTGGATGTTCCGCCTGGGCACAGTTTTTTCCCTTGGTTACAGGCCCTAGAAATCTCTATCTTTTTATTGTAATGAAATTGCTTTCGGAGCAGAATGGCTTGAATTTATGGTGTCCTCGGAAAGTCATCACATGTATCGCTTCTCTTACTTTCTACAGTGTTGTGTTGTCGGAGAGGTGTGAAGAATATAAACCATGTATCTTTCCTTTTTTATTCCCCCAGCGTTACCCCTCGTCGCCTACCCCTAAGTATGTTTTTTCTTTCTTGTCCAGTTACTTCCCATTTGCAGGCGCTGACACCAAGTGCAGCGCCATCCCCTCAGGAAATTTTGCCGCTTCCGCCTCCTTCACTGGAGGCACAAAGGCGGCATGCTGAGTTTGAACCGATCCAGTGCCCAAACCAGCTGAATTCCATCCCAGCCCCCAGTTTGCTGCTTCGTTTACCCCACACCACACCCGATTCAGCACCTCATGTTAACCCCC
>ML121547.1:204802-258989 GCA_003788615.2 Terfezia boudieri ATCC MYA-4762
CCCCCCCCTTTGCCCTCACCCTCAATGTTCTACCAGCGCTATGATAGATTCACCTTCATGTAACCATTGTGCTTTCTGCGAAGCCCCATTTCTTTCTGAGCGCGACATAATCTCCTTTGTATGGAAAATTGCTATTCTGGATTTCTTTCATGGCATGTAATTCGGGTGGGTTTATTTTTTTCTTTGTTCAAAAGATTGGTCATGTACATGATTGATGCCTTATTTCTTACCATCGTCTTGTGTACCCCACATATTATGCGCCTTGAACATTGACCTTGTCTATGAATGTCCCTCCAACCCCAGATTTGGCCATCTACTGCCCTAGGCTGATCAATATCAGCGGCTCTTGTATGTTGCACGGTAACTGCCAAACCTCTACAAGAAAAAAAATGTCATGTCTATTGATGTTTTATTTGGTGTATTCTCGCGGTCGAGCTAATTGAGGGGTTGTTGTTATCGTTATCGCTTATCGAGGACGGGAAGCGACAGATGAACCCCTACATACATAAGTACATACTTACTTGGTAGTCCCCATTGGCACTCCCAAGATAAATTATATACAAATCGAACTTGCTCTACAATATGTGCACACTCAGCAAATGCCCAAAAAAATCACACTTTCTGCCTATATTTTACCTAGATAGATATCTAAAGATCACTCAAGGCCCTATGTATCTATGAGCATATGCAAAAAGACAAGTGTCTTAACCTCCATTCAACGGTGGGTGTTCACTTATCAAAAAACTCTTGAATTTGTAGCATCCGCTTCCCCTCCTCAATGTCCACCTCATGTAGTTCTTCAAAGTCATTGCAGACCACTAGATCGATGTCAATCACTACTTGTCCCCTCTCCCTATATCTCTCCTACCAGCTGCCCTGCTATCAACCCCATCGCCAGCACAATCCCTACTAACAAGCCCGCTATCCCCACCCCCCCCCGCCTTCTCTCATACTAGCCACCTTTCCTCCTCTACAACTTTCGGCTTAGATGGGACTTGAGGCCTTTTGGGCTTGGGAAGTCCGCCGGCCAATGCAGCATTACATGCCACCTTATATTCCGCATTTTGCATTGCCTTTGCTTCATCCGCCATTTTCTCATTCTCTTTCATCTTTATCACCTACATATACCCTACACTAGCAGCTGTGTTGATTGTTTTACCACTTCGACGCTGCAGGAGAGTGGCCGATCTCTTGTCAATATCTCAGTATTTTGTAACCTTCTGAACCATAAAATCGGTACATACCTGAAGCTTCTCTTTAAGTACTGCCCTACCAACACCAGCTGGAATTTCGGCTTCGATTTCTGCAGCAATCTGCTTCATCCTAATAGGAGTATCAGCGGTAGGTTGAGGAGGAGGGGGTTGCTGGCGCCGCTCGCATTGGCATAAATCGAAATCAATTGGCCAGCAGCCGGACTTCTTCCAGGGCGCCAACATAACTTCCGTGGTGAAGACTTACTAAAGTTCATAGGCCTTTGCCCGCCTTGAGTCTGATGATGTTAATCTCATCGGTGGAAGCATAGGTTTTGGAGAGAGTTTCCTATGCTTCCATAGCAGACCTAGAATCCGTGATCAAATGTCTTTGAGCCGGTTCACAAGAGAGATGAATCAAGGCCAGGGCATGTTCCTGAGAGCGTTTTCATTTCTTCAGATCATCTGCTTGGACAGCCGGGGATCTATCTTCTGTCCATACAGCCCCAAAGATCACGGAGGACAAGCAACGAAACAATATCACTTTTCCACTCATGGCTCCATCGAGCTTGGTGATTACTAGACAGGCTGTTGGATATGGACAATTGGCAGAGGTGAAATAAGGAACAGAAAAGAAAAATGGAGTGAAGTGGAATAAGAAGAAAAGACAGAAGAAGTAGGACTCTGGGCCGTGGAGGGTGTTGTGCCAACCAGACTAGTGATCTCTTGTCCTTTTTCCCAGGTCGTTTATGCCCGAGGCTTTATCCTCTCTAGGGTGGAGCAGAACCTATGTTCTTCATAGGTCTTTCAATATTTATGCAGTTGGATTACATAGCTGACTACCAAGTACTAGCTCGATGTGTTTTGCTGCAGATAATGAAATGGTGAGATAATGCGCCCAGCTGTTTAGATCATTTCCAAGACACTAACGATCCTTCACTTAATGCAACTGAGTACATATCAGATGTCTCGACCTATGTAATTGTAACTGGGCGAACCCTATATTGCGTGCAATATCAGCCTCTGACTCATGGGGGTCTGTTGGATAGACCTAGTCTGGGGCGGCGGATATTGGAGATTGGTCACGTGGATTTGGTAGGTACGTGACACAAGACATACAGCGTGCCAAGAGATGTCCTGCATCGGAAAACTTGACGGGTCACGAGAAACCCTTTGACAGCTGGAATTCGCAAACTCGAACAAATACATTACTGCGGAGAACATACATTCGAGCCAGCTACAGCGAAAATTAGTCTCAGTAACTACTTTGTAGGCGGAAATAGCCCCATACCGATATATACAGAGGATTCATTGGCAAGAGGGGAGCGGGCAATTAGCAACCGTTGGCCCCGCAAGGGTCATCCCAAACCACCGGCCACACCACGGCAAATACATATTCCATATCAGCCAATTCCCCTCCCCCCCCAATCTCGCACACAGCCTACTACGAAGAAATGAACCTCTCTGGTTTTCGTGGCACCCCGCTCACCCGCCTCCTAGTCTTCGCCCTCCTCCTCGCCTCCCTCCTCACCAGCCTCACAAACACAAAACACTATTTCCACCTCCAGCTCCGCCCGCATCTCCTCCACTACCACCAATTCACACGGATATTCCTCTGGCAGACGATATACGCAAACAGTGGAGAGCTACTATTTGCGTGCGCGGTGCTGTATAACTTGAGAGTGATGGAGCGAATGTTTGGCACAAGGAAGTTTGCGAGTTTTATGGTGGTGAGCTGGGTGGGGACTTGCCTTGCGGGGGTGGCAGTGTTGGGTATGGTTAATGCATTGGCGAGGTGGTTTGGAACTCGAGCTGGGAGAGGCGTAGGGAAGGATGAATGGTGGGAGGAGAGTGCGGGGAGATGGGAGTGGAATTATTTACCACCAGGACCAACGGCAGTGGTATTTGCATTGTTGGCACAGTATCATGCTGCTGTGCCTAGTATTTATAATATTCAATTCTTACCATCTGGTTCCTCCTCATCATCATACTCCTCGCAGCCACAAGCGACACAATCACAATCTGCCTCGGAGGGTTTGGATATAACTCTTACAGATAAACTCCCAACATACATCCTTGCAACCCAACTTGCGTTCTCCCAACCCCCGGGCTCACTCCTTGCTGCAGCGGTCGGGTGGATATTTGGGTATGCGTATCGCGCGGAGATTGTTCCCGGAGCGCGGTGGAGGGTGCCAGGGTGGTTGTTTGATAGGAGTGGAGGGGAATATGAGAATTTGAGGAGGAGGCTAGCTGCGGGAGAGTTTGCGGGGCCGGAGGAGAGGGGGGAGGGGGCTGTGGAGGGGGATAGGGAGGGGACGGGAGCGCAGGTAGGGGATGCTGGGGTGCAGCAGAGGAGACCGTTGATGGGGCAGATTCTGGATCAGTTCAGGGGAGCATTTTAGCGGGTAGGTGTGGAGTGGGTGTTTTTTTTTTGTTACTATTTTATTTTGGAAGTGCCGAGTGGGCGGTTTTTCTTCTTTTTTTTATTTTTATTTTATTTTTTGTCCTCATGCATTTGGTTACCACAGTGTTTTTCTGCAGGTTTTTTGTGAATTACTATAGTGTACTAGTAGGCCCCTCAAGACTGATATTTCCAACGATACGAAGTTGTTGCGGGTTAGTTAAAAATAAAAATTCTCTAACCCCTGCAACTGACTACGTCTGTTTGTTAAAAGTGAATTACCCTCAAATAAGGCATAATTTTTTTTTTTAAAAAAAAAAAAAATTTAAAATAAAACTCAGAAGATCATAGAATCATTTACGATACTGATTAGTAGTCTCGATCAGACCCTCGTAGAGGATACCGATGTAAATTAGGATATCCTTTTTTAAAAAAAAATATATATATATTATTATTAATAAAAATAAAAAAAAATCATTTTTTTTGGCATAGAATCGAAATACCTGGCCTAATTGTATTGTAATTGTAAGAATTTGTACATGGATTTTTTTTTTTTTTTTTTTTTTTAAATTTTAATTTTTTAAAAAAAAATACAGAAGTAGACTTTTTCTGAGGGGGGGGGTTTGGGTTACGTTAGATTATATTTATTTGAAGGTTTGAAGGTTTGAAGGTTTGAACCGTTGTATTTGACTTGTATGAATGACAAAATGGCAAGAGAGAATAAACTTTGTGTGCACTACCGGTGTTGCCCATATGGTCAGCTGCGCATATCATGCTGGCATAATATGGGCGTGATTGGTCTATGAGGAGATCCGACCTACTCAATTTGATTTCAATGCGCTCGATAAGATAAACCCTCTTCGAGACGAAAAGTGTGATAAGTAGTAAAGTACACAAATCGAATTAACCAACGCCAAAAAAAAACAACACAACTTTTCCTGAACTTTTCCCAGCAAAATTAGAAAGGAAAGTAACCCAAATATGCAAATGCAATTATTTCGGAAATTCAGCCCGACATGCACAAGACATCGGCCGAGGACATAACTCCTAAAACCTACTCACAATTACACGGGGCCAATATCTCACTCCCGCATCATTGCAACATCCCCTGCAACTCCCCCTCTCCCAGAAACTCCTCCACCTTCCCAATCAACCTCTGTGTCTCCCTCTCCACCTCCTCGTTGTCATCTTCCAATAACTCAGAAATATACGGCACCGTCTCTGGCAACAAGCCCAGCCACTCTTCACCCATCTTCTCATACAATTTCATTTCCACCTTCACCGCAGCTAACCTAACCTCGACACTCTCGCTTCTCATAGCCTTCAAGACAGCGGTGTTTATAGCCTTGAGTTGATCCTCTGAGTTTGCGCAGGACGAGGCGAGTTCTACAATTGCGGTTGTGAGTGGGGTGGCGAGGAGAGAAGAGAGAGGGACGCGAGAGAGATAGGAGAGGAGGGCTGGGGAGATCTGGTTGAAGTGGACTGGAGAGGTCCAGAAATCGCGGGTATCGGTGGTGAAAGAGGTTGTGAGGGCGCGGAGGACGGAGAGGGAGGCAGTGATGGCGTGTGGGGATGGAAGGTCCTTTGGTGAGAGAGCGGTGCTGAGAAGGGAGATGGAGGGAGTGAGAATGAAGGAGTAGTATTCCGTGACGAGAGACTGCACATACGAACACAAAATTAGAACATGTTTACTAACAACGTTGAAGGAGGGATGAATTATCACCTTAAGATTCTCACTTAATAAAGTGAACCAATTATAGAAAGTGATGCTTCTCTGGAACAAGACATCTCTATCACCAGTATCCGCTTCTAACTTGAACTCATCCGCTGCCCAATCTGAGAACTTTAGGAACATCGGCTTGAAGATTGTATCATTCAACTTCATCACCATCTGTAACCCTGTAGTCAGGCACAACTCCTCAATTTCATCCACCTCAGCCTCACCAATATCCACCTCCTGCTTTTTTTCAAATACCTGCTTCCTTATATCAAATGCCTGCAGAAAGAAGCCCGCCAACAGCGGGTGCATCTTCTGGACTTGACTCTTATTCGCCGTCGACAAGAGGGATTTGAGGGTAGTTAGGTGCTCCTTCACGGCAGCAGATCCAAGCTTAACTGCATCGGTCCATGTGGCCACCATGGCACCCATAACAGCCTTGACATCCATCTTTCTTGTAATCGTATCGACTAAGCCGGTACGTAGCTCTCGGGTGATCTCATCACTACCCCCTTCAATGTCATCCTCATCATCTGATTCCTCGTCAGTCTCGGGCTCAACAGTTGATGCCCAAGCACCTTTAAGCATTTTCTGGAGGTAGCTAGACATAAATGAAGGAATTGTATTAACGAGAGCCTCTAAGAATGCAAATACAGCATTATGCACCAAATGCTTTCCAGTACCACTAGTCTCTAGAAGTTCAAGGGAGTATGGAACCGTCTTGGGAACAATGGGTAGGATCCTTCCAGCAAGGCAAGCTGTCATATCGGTAAGACACACCAATGCTATAACCTTCAGACCTTGATCGGCGCTTCTCAAAGCACCCTCACCAATGACAGCCTGAGCAAGGTCGAAAACGACATCAAGTTGCCGCTTGCCATATTTCGTTGTGACTGCAGCGATACAGGATAATGCGTCTGCCTTGAGCTCAACTGGACATTCATTTGATGTGAGGAGCGCTGCAATTTTGGGTGTAATACCCAAGACAGCGAGCCTAGATGGACCATCGGCTCGGTATTCTGATGCCACACGGTCCTTGAAGGTAGCCAGGGCACTTCTCTGGAATTGAGAATTTGTAATGAGTGTCTCGATGACCTTGACAAACTCAGGCATAGACAGCAATCCCAGTAGGTTTTCCAGTACGAGACCAAAAACATCGTGGAGGCTTCCATTTGGATACTCGCTACCGAGTGCAAGTACTTTCTCAAGAGCACTTGAGAAGTAGGAGCGGATGCGCTCGGAATCCATATCACCCTCCCCCAGTCTCCTGCCCACTTGTGTACGTAATTTCTCGCTCTCTAAAATCGAAGCAAGCATTCGAAGCAACTTGAGAGCAATTGTAGCGCGAGCTTCAGTTGAGGCCTCCTTGATGTTGTCGAAGATGTATGATGATACACCGTCCGGCCTATTTTGCAACACCTCGTTGATGATATCAAGATAATTGACCACGGCCAGTAGTTGCACCTCCTCCCCAAATGCATTCGCTACACCCTTGCCAAAAGTAACGATTTCCTGGTTCTTCTCAATGGCCCCAAATCCGCTGGATTGTCCAACCTCGAAGTACTTGTCTGCCAACATAGCCAGGATAACATACAAGAACTCATCTGCTCCCAAGGTATCGGTCAATTTGATGAACAACCTCAAGCGCCTATGGACCGGGATGTGTCTATAGGCAGTGACGAAACTTGAGACCAACTCTGCAACTCCAGCAACAACGCCAATAACCGGGGAGGCTTGAACTTGTCGGTGAAGAGACCTGACCAAGGGCGGGATAACTCGATGGACGGTTTGTTCAATTACATGGGCTGAGTATTCATCATCTTGACGAAGAACGTTGGCGCCCATGAAGGTGAAGATGGGCATTACACTGTGGAGAACAACTTCTGGTGCCACATCTGCGAGCGCAGCGACCAGGAGGAGGGCGCGGTTCTGAACTTGAGGGCTTTGGGTTGAACGAATACAATTAACTAGAACATCGGCACGGATGGTGCCATCCAGCTTACGTTTTGGACTGTCAGAGTTCTAGAAATGAAGTTAGCATTATGGTCATCAACAGGTACGAGCTATTAAGGTACCTTGATGTAATTTACGATACTGCTTAGAATACCCAAGATTAGCTGTAAAAGGTAGCCGACACCAATGCCAATTTCACCAACAACATTCATGACCTCCCCAAGAACACCGAAACCGAGCTTCAATAAGCCAACATCCTTCTCCCCGACAATGCGAGACTCAAGGAGTTCCAGTGCCATGGTGAGACGGTTGATTCTGAGCCCAACAGGATAAGCAGAGGAACTAGCCTTGGCCCTCTTTGCTGCCTGTGTGTCATTATCAGCCGCTGGGCCTCGCCCGAGCTTAGCAGTCCAGCCTTTGAGGGCAACGAGGCTCTCTTGAAGCCATTGTTCAAATACCTCCATGGGTATGTTGACATTCTTCAAGACATCCATAGCCTCGCCTGAAATATCGCCTTCGTCTTCCTCACTCTCGGTGCTGACATCAAGAAGCCTCTGGGCAACAATGCCCTTAACCTCACCCTTGAGAGCAGACCAGATCTCTCGTAGTCTCGCGCAAGAAACCTTCCTCATCCCACCAATCTTGTTCGGGTGAACACCATATTCACCCTTGATGATGTTGACCAGAAGCTCCACCCCTTCTCCCTTGTCAAACTTTCCAACTGAGTATATGATCTCTTTCTCCATCTCCACAATATCCACTTTATCTTGTGCACACCTTTCGGTCCGTTCGACTGTGTAATCCTCCACACTAATCCAATCCCTGATTATTGTCACAGCTGGCTTTGCCTTAGCAGCAGCTCCAGATACAACTGCGTTCACCAGCTTCAAGAGCTGTAATTTCATTGATAGGTCGGAGGTTGCTATGGCATGGCTGGCCAAAAATGCCATCGCTGCGCCCTTCAGGCTATTTTTCAATCCCTCTCCATCCCTGCCCAACCCATGCGCCATGATGCGGTAAATAACAGCCCCATCGACAACTGCTTCCTCGAGGGTGTCCACGATACCCAGCCCTCCAATTAGCTTTCGGGCCTCGGCCGTCTCCATCCATTTGACATCTCCGGTTTGCTTCGTGTCCTTACCAAAGAGGGTTTCGAAGGCCCACATCTGCATAGGGCTGGATTTGCCTTTCTTACGGAGAGTTTCGACATGCTTCAAACAGGCGTTGAGAGATATCAACAGGTTGGCAGCCTCAGCACGAACTCTTTTGCTCTGATCTGCTAGTGCAATGAGGACATATGGCAGTAGTGCTTGGTAATCTATCTTGACATTTGCCGCGGTAGAAGTAGCAATAATTTTATTTGCTTGACTCAATGCAGCTGCTCGAGAAAGAACTGGGTATGTAGAAGAGGCCCAAATCTTGACAAGGAAAGTCAGTGTAAATGGCTCATTTGCAGGCCTCATGCTAAATAGAGGAAGTCCAAACAGCTTGTCTATCCCCACATCTGAAGCGAGTGAGGAAGCTTGAAGGAATGTCTGAGAAAGAGCTGGAAGCAAGGGAGAAGAAGAAGGGGCAAGGAAAGACGTCTCCGTAATATCGTTCGGTAAAGAGGAAATGAGCTCTTGGAACATCTCCTTGGGGTCCTTACTAGCCATGACCGCAGGGGCACTTCCAATGGTTGCCTCAATCGCAGCTGGTACTGGTTTGATGACAGTCTGAAGACTCAATTCAAGGGTTTCGATATCTAAACCCTCGGATTGCAACAGTGAATGCAAGATCTTGGTCGCCTGTTGAGTTTTTGAACCTTCTGCTAGTCGTACGAAGAATTCTGCTACCTCTATCCTGACATCTTCATCCTCAAAGTCGGCCTTTGTGGCAGCTTGAATTAACTTCATCAAAACGTCCTTTCTCCGGACATATGGCATATTAACCTCCAGAAGGATTCTTTCCACCAGTCTGAGCTTCTCCAAACCGAATGCATGTTTCTGAGATAGAATACTGATAACCAGCCCAGCAGCAAGCTCATCAACTCTGTACTTTGATCCCATTTCGACAAGCATCTGCCCTAAGCCTTCCACCTTTGAAAGCCCCTTCACTACCTCAAGAGGTAGGGGCTTTCTTGATGTTCTTTCCTGAGCCAGTAATGCGACGCAAGCCAGAGCGGGTGAAACGCTCGCCTTGCTCCATCCCTCTACCACTCCTGCCATCAGACTATCTAGCAGTTTTTCATCCAGTGGCAATTTCGCTACCAAAATTGTTATAATCATATAACATCCTATTTGAAACTCAGCATTCTTCCGTGCCTTCAAGCCTTGTATAAGGGTTGGCATTATTTTAATGATGATATCTTCCGGGTTCTTCCTGTAGGTGGCGAGGGTGCACATGCGATTGAGCGTCTCAACTGTGACTGCGATATAAAATGAGACGAGGGCATGATGTGCGTGATTGCGTGAGAGTACTCCAAGAACATGAGTGGTTAGGAGGTTGAAGAAGTCAGGATGAGCGGTGAGCGACTTGATGATGCTGGCCCGCGGAGGACAAGTGGGAGGTCTTATGTGTGGGATTAAAAAGGAGAGTGCAATTGGAAGCGACTTGGGAGGGATAATTGATATTATACGGGTGAATACAGGATGGCCATGGTAGGGGAGGAACGTGAGAAGGAGGGAGATGGTGTTTTGCTCATGGATTCTATCCGGAAAATCAGACGTTAGCCATAGTCAAAGATTCACAACGGCTAAGGATGAGCGCACCTGAATTTCCTAACGAGCCATTCCAATGCCTTGATAGCACTCTTAAGAAGCAATCTGGGCCCGATCAAGCTGAGGAATTCATCGATACTCCTGTCTAATTCCAGATTGTCTGCCTTGGTCTGTACGAATCTGTCAATGCCAATTGAAGACGGGGAGAACAGACTCCTCTCATATTTGCGGAGGGCCGGATCGAGCTCCACCAACTCCCGAAAACCCTCAACAGCAATGGAGTAGACAGTGGTGAGATCCTGTGTCGACGCCTGAGCTGGAGTATACAGTAACGAGGCAGAGTGAAGTTGCTTCTGTCTTTCAGCGGAAACGGTATTGACAGAGGTTGCCGCAATGCGCTGCAGCTGCTGAGCGAGAGAGGACGCCATTGCAGGTGATTCTATCACACCACTGATGGGAGTATACCGGGCGGCTTCAAGACTCGAGAAAACCTGTAGAGAACACCCGCAGAGGAATTTCAGTGGGTTTGCCTTCGCTTATCTTTTTCTGGCTGCAAAGTTGATGCCAAGACTTGCAACCACGTCACGTGAATGGAGCAAGCAGCAACTGGGGGGGGGGGCCGCTCGTCGGTGTCAACATGAAACATTTTCAGAGTGTCACATTGACATGTAATAATAATTGTTTTTTCTGTTCCTGATACCTTTGTACAAACTACGCGTGGCCTAGCCGGACTATAATCGAGGCATTGTTACATTTCCCATCACGATATGGAGGAGGTATGAAGTAAGCGAGTCTTTCCTGGAAGGGAGGGGGGCATGCGTCGACGGCAGGCCATCTGGGGACACAGGCCAGGTGAGGCCCTCCATCTCATACACTACTGCCCTCAATATATCCCAACCTGATGAAAGCTGCTGGCAATTTCTGAATGCATTCCACCCCCTTCTGATGCTCAGAGGGGACTGGTACTACTCGCATCATGTCGACCGCTACTCCCTCTCCCTCGTCATCTGCTTCCTCCTCTGGCGCTGAAGACCGGCCAGTGGTATACATACCACTCCCATCCTCCCCATCTTCACCCCTCGTTCCCGGCTAACAAAGCAAAACCAGACCCGAATTTTTGTCTCCCTTGAGTCGGATCAGGCTACCCGGTACTGGATCCCCGTCTCCGCCATCCCTACCTGGCGGCAGTTCGTAGCCATCCTAGCTTCCATCTTTCACAACGATTCCCCTCCCGTCCTATATTATGTCTCTGACCGTCGAAATGTCATCCACGAATCGGTTTGGCAGTATCGGGAGTTTCTGACCCAGAATGGGATTTTCCACGTTGAGTTTGAAAGACCCAATCAAGGTAGTGCTACAGAGGCGAGAGGTGAGGTGGTGGTAGCTGTGCAAGATCGAGTAGAGACTGTGGAAAGAGAGGGAGAAGGAGTGGTGCTAGACGACTCCGGACAACCGCTCACCTTGCCTCCTCCTCCGCCCTACAGTGCGGTTGGAGAGACAGCCCCCCAGCAGGGAGGTGCAGCTGCAAGGCCAGGTATTATCGTGAATAATGTTAGTAGTAATTCACCGCCTTCTCGAGGCGTCGCGCGGTCCACACATGATACGGATCCCTCCTCGCTATCTTTCGCTCTGCCCTTTGTCAGCATCTTCTCCCTCCACCTCCTCATCCAAACCCCACACAACCTCAGTCCCTCCAATATCACACCGAACTTTACATTTTCCCAGAACCTAATCGTCAACCCATCCGTTGCCGTCTCTCACATCAGGGAAATCGCCAAGCGGTTATACCTCAAAAAGCACCCGTCTGCAGCAAGGCTCCAAACCACATATACCCTACTCCACAGAAGATTCGGTCCAAACGGCCCCCGCGTCTTTCCTAGGAGGTTCGATGAGATGGAAGACGGTAAAACCCTCGGGGATTATGGCTGTATCGACGAGGATAGCCGGGTGGAAGTGAATGTTCAATCCGAGAGCGAGGGGGACAGCCCAAGCCCTACGCTCTCTGAACGAGCAGCAGAATGGATCCGGCAAATTCGGAATCCAATGGGGACACGCTCGACAGGCCCACCCCAGGACGACCCCACTGCAAGAGAAGAGTATGAGATGGACGTGGATGAGCCGGAGGACAATACGGAAGATATACCGGGACTACGCAGGTTTCATGTGTGTGACGGTCATATCGGTCTCCAGTATGCCGGTCTCCCGTGTCCAATGGCGAGCCTTCATGAGGAGCCAGTAATTGTTAAGGACAGTTCACCAAATGAGGAGGAAGAGGTTCTATGAGGTTCCCCGCTGAAAAAAACAGTGCTGTGAGAGAGAGGTAGTTGTTGTCAAAGGTTGCACTTGGTGTTTGGCGCTGGGAGCCTGCTTTCATTAATTTAATTGATTAACGGCGAGAAGAAATAATCGCAACTATACACACGCTGAACGCTCTCCCACACAAGAAAATCATTAATCCAAGTATTAAGTGAAGTGTATACCCCGATCCAAAAACCTGGAGAACCAAGAGAGATACTTTACAGCAGGCAGAAAAAACGCTATGCTAACACAACCGACAACAACGGCAATGGTAATGGTGATACACAGAAGCAGAACAGACTATGGCGACCCCTTCATCCTTCTTCTACCATCCCCTAGGAATATCCTTACTCAGAACCTCATTCCCACGCCCTACCTCATTCACAAGCACCACATCCTCGATCCTCACTCCTCCTACATCCCAATACCTCTCCAAGACCTCTGCATCAATGAAATGCATATGTTTAGGATCAGATAGGTATGGCTTGATGATCCACTCGCAGAAGTAAATTCCCGGCTCAACAGTCAGAACCATATTCGGCCTTAGGATCCTATTGACTAGAGTACCCATTTCCGGTGTTCCCCTGCGTGAATTGCCACTGCTGAAGGGGAGATGTGGATCATACCCACCGTCATTGTCGGAGGTTCCCTCGACATCGTGAGTCTCTAAGCCAAGCATGTGGCCTAGCCCATGGGGGAAGAATGCTTCCCAAGTACCGGCTTTGAAGATTTGGTCGACAGATCCGTGATGGAAGATGCCTAGGCTGAGGAGGCCCTCTGTTGCGAGCCTGGCGGCGAGGAGGTGTGTTTCCCGCCAAGATACCCCTGCAATGGTGCGGGCGATGCAGTGGGACTGCATGCGGTCGACAATGTCATAGACCGCTTTGGCTGCGGGAGTCCAAGTCCCGGAGAGGGGGTATGTACGGGTGATATCTGATGCGTAGTTATGGAACTCACAGCCGGCGTCGATGAGGAGGAGTTGTTTCCCCGCGAGAGGGGCAGAGTTTGAGGTATAGTGTAGCGTGGCGCAGTTTCTGCCCGAGCACACGATTGGCTCATAGGCCTGCGTGCGGGCGTGCAGGGAAATGCAGGTGGAGGTGAATGTTGCTTCGAGGTGGGATTCATTTAGGGTTGTGATGGAGCGCTTTGGGTTCGGGCCGTGGGTCGTACGGAGGAGGTCCATGACTGAGATGTGCGCGCGGCGAGTGATGGAAATCGCCTTGCGGAGTAAGGATATCTCGTGGGAGTCTTTGCATACTCGACAGTCGTTGATAGTGGGGAGAAGTTTTGCGGTATCGATCACTACTCCGCGCATTGCAGTCCATCCCCAGCCTTGCTCCGCGAGAGCGCACTCGTCAAGGCCCATCCCAGCCGCCTCTGGGGGCGGTGGTGGAAGACTTTTTTTGTCCAGACAGTATACTACACCGCCCGCGGTGTAGCAACCAGAAACCCACTCATCTAGATCAGCCCTTAGCTCATCACTAAACCTCACCTCATCAACATCCAACTCCTCCATCAGCTCCACCTTCCCCTTGGGCATCCCCGTCCACAACACCTCCCTCGGATCCAGAGGGGGGATATACAGCGTCAATTTCTGTTTCTGCACGTCATACGTAAGATGGCAATCGGGCAGGTCGCAGCCAGAGAGGTAGTAGAAATGGCGGAGTTGTCTGAACGGGGTTGGTTGGTCGGAATAAGGAGGGTAGATGGTGCGTTGGGAGGGGAGGTAGATTAGGGAGCGAGGGGCGGTGGGGGAGATGCGGGAGGAGACGTTGATGCAGTGCGTTTTGGACGGGTATTTTGTTGCGGGGGTGGGGTGGGTGCCGGGGGGAAGGGTGATTGAGGAGCTGGAGAGGGTGAGGAGGAGAGTGAGGTGTTGGGTTGAATCGCGGGCCGCGGAGGGGTGCAGGGCGCGCTTGGTGACCATTGCTATCGTTGTAGTTGTTGTTGCTGCTGTTGTTGTTGTTGCTCAGTGACGATGTCGAAAACCTTGTAAACAAAACAAAAACAGAAGATGTGTAATGCTTACATAAGCCCATACCTAACCTTACCTACATAGGTACATAGGTACCTCCACGCACGAGAGAAACGACAATCATTCCCCATCTAATTCCTGGGCATACAAGAGAAAGGGAAATGCAAATCTGTAAATAACCTCCTCCATGTCAGACTCTCCGACCACAAACCTTTCTGATTACTTATACGCCGACAGTAGTACCCGTATATTAATATCCTACACGCACAAGGTACCTTATGTGAAGCCCCACATCTGCGTACACATAACTTGATCACGCGACAACCTTCCACGCGGCTACCCGAGTGCCCGTCTTGGCAGAAAAGCTTATTTCGACGTCGACCAACAAATGCACCCACCAAAAGAAACAAATACAATTCCTCCGCAAAGGGGAAAAAAAAAAGGTATCTTCTATATAGGTATATCGTGTTGTACAGCAACCACCGAAAAAAAAAAAAAAAAAAAAAAAAAAAAAAAACATTAGTCTCGTTGAATAAAATTCAAATCCCTATGCGGTATCAATTGCACACAATATCCTTTTCTACAGTTATTAAACCTACTACAACCACAATCGAGCTAGACCCCATCATCTAGATCAACTGAAGCATCCTTAAGCTAGACAGGTTACCGTATCCTCTAACACCCCACCCTGTATCCAGCTATCCAGTGACTAGGAGTGAGATCCAAAGGATTTATTTTGCATGAAAAAAAAGAAGCCACTCGTACGAATTTTCCTGGTGGAAAACAATAAACATATAGCCAACAAGGAAATAAAAAGGAAGAGCAACACAACACGAATCAAGATAGCAAAGGAACCAAGTTAAATAAAACAGAGGACACTACAGCCTCTCCAGACAGCCTTGCCCATGCGCCTATTACCGCCTCCGGCCTGCTGAGCCAATAAGCGTACCAAAGTAGAATTGAAAGAAAAAAGCCCAAAGAGAAGCAAACAATAGCAATTTCTCATGCACAACATTGCATTCTCAAGCCCCTCGAGACTCAAAACATCCTCCTAACAACCCCATCCCGAATCCCTACTTATCGCTTCCTCGCCCCCGTCGCCAACCTCCCAAACACATCCAATCCCGTATCCACATTCCTCACCGGCCTATCCCCATACCTGCTCATCGGCCTCGCCCCATCCCCCGCCGTACTCCCCGACCTCGCCCTCGTAGTCCTCCCAAAGGCTGGCTCCTCATTTCTATCCGCCGACTTGCTCGTCGGCCTAGGAAGGGTCCCTCCTCTAACAGCAGGCTTCTCCATCGCCGTCGTAATGGGTGGATGGCGAGCTGGCTGCTCATTTATCGTAGCTTTCCCCAATGGTTTCTTCGCTGCTGCAGCCCTAGCAGCAGTGGCACGGGTAGGACGAGTAGGTGGTGGTGCTGTAGCGGCAGCGGCTGGTCCAGAGTGAACCCTCTTCTCCGCAAGCCGACTCGCCGTATTACGAGAAGGTGGGCGAACAGCTGCTGCACGGGACATAGGCCTAACTGCTGCGGCCCTGTGTTCCGGCTGTGTACTCGCCTCACGCTCATCCCTAGTTCGCTTCTTCCCCGCAGCAGGCGGAGGCATAGTTGAATTCGCTACCGCAGCAGAAGCCTTCTTCTTCTTTTCGACTGCCTGCACCTCAACTCCTTTCCTTGCAGCGTCACAGCACACGCCAAACTTCTTCTCGGTCTCCAAAAACTCTCTAACCTCCACCGCAGCCTTTCTAGCACGCATCTCGCCGACAAGTTGAGCTGTTGCCTTTTGTAAAGCCGTGTTGGAGGTTTCAATCTCCCGCTCGAGGGCCAAGCACCTCTGTTGGAGGGCGGTGATCATCTCTTGCGCAAGGGGAGAAATTGAAATATCTGCATCATCTTCCTCTTCTTCAGAAGTGGTAGTGATGTGAGGGACGGCAGGGGCGGAATTTGAGCGCTTGCGTGTCGTAAGAACTTGATCAGCCGGGAGGATCTTGAGCTGGCGCGCCGGGATTTGCGCTGGAGCAGAAATTGTGGTAGGAAGCGGTGCTGGCTCTTCAACGGCGAGAGCAACGTCAGCCATGTCTTGGTCTTCGTCCTTTTCAGCAGCTGACTCATCCTGAGCCTCTTGCGGCTTCTCCTCTTCCAGCTCTTCTCCCTGTGGCTTATCTTCCTCGCCCTCTTCTCCCTCTTCAATAACAGAAGTAATTGTCGAAACGGGAGCTGATTTAGGGCCAACGGGAAGACTTCCATCGTCTTCGGCGTCCTCTGGGACAGCCCCATCAGTAGGTAACCAACCCTTCAACATATCGATGTTGATTTCGCTAAACTCCCTTAATTGCGCAGTCATCCTCCTTCGCTTTTCCTCCTTTCTCTGCCTCTTTGTCTTCATCTCAAATTGCGGCATTGGGATTCTGGTAGGCGTTCCAAACAAATTATCCGCAGTCACAGAAAACCTAGAGGGCGTCATGGTCATATTCTCAAACAATGTCTTGACTGGTGTGCCCTTTAATGCTGACTGTGGGGTTGCAATAGTACTCATTTTACCCTTCTCTGATGATCCTAGTACAGGAGTAGCAGCTGCACTCACGCTTACGCTCTTTCCTCTCGTCTTCCCTCTGGTCTTCGGAACAGATAGCTCCCCAGCTTTTGGCGTCGCAAAACCCCCCGCCGACAACCTTACTCTCTTCCCCACTGGCGAGTCATCGAACGATACAAGCTCCTCCATCTCCGCATCAGTTAGTGGTGGCGGGTCTGCTGAAGGTGAAGCCGCTGCCGACTCAACCAATCCCTGTAGGTACTTAATCTGTGCCTCTTTCTCCTTGATCTCATCGAATAGCAATTCATTTTGTACCGCAAGCTGATGGTGCTGGACTGCACTCGGGCGGGAAAGATTGATGGGAGTACCATGGTAAAAGAACGGCGTGCGTAAATTGTGACGGCCAACTGTGGCGGGAAAGGAAGTAGCAGCAATTCCAGGGGTGGTGAAGTCTAGTGACGGAAAGCGTCCTGCTGGTGTGGTGGTTGTAGTGGCGGAGCGAGCGCGAGCACGAACTATCGGGGTGCGTCCAGGAGAGGTGTTGCCTAGCAGGCGCTTGGGTACAGCTGAGCGGCTGGGGGTATGCATTGGGATCTTGATGGTCCTGTCGAAGTCTTCTCTCTCGCTGCCACTCCCGTCTTCCTCTTCGTCATCTTCCTCCTTCTCTTCCTCTCCTTCTTGCTCTTCCTCCTCGTCCTCCTCAGTATCTTCCTCCTCAGCATCAACATTATGACCTCGCTGGGCCACCCCAACTTCCCTATGATTCCTAACCTTCCCTCCTACTCCAGGTCTCACTTTTCTCTTTTCTAAATGTGCATGCATTGTATCGTTTTCATCGTCTTCCATCTCCTCATCCTCCTTCACATAGCTACCAGGCCCCACCTCATCACTCATCTCGTGATCACCCTGTGCGTCCACCATAAACCTTGTCCGTGACAGCTCAATAGATGGTTCAATTCTTCTGCTGCGAGAGCTCCGATTAAACGAAGGGGTAAGGGTTACCATTTTCCCCCGAGGCGTGGGGAGGTCGGTCACCTCATCAGCTTCCTCTCCTTCCTCATCCTCTTCCTCGACGCCCGAGACGTTCTTGTTCACGTTGGTGTTGTTCGTTTCATCATCAATCACATCATCGTCATTTTCATCTTCACTGCCAGAAGCATTGCTGTGCAAGTCAGACGACGGAATAGCCCCAGCATTATTGAGGTATACAGTGTCGTCCGTGGCTGGGAGTGGAACGCTGATTGGGTCGAGGTTCTCTTCGGCCATTGTGAGCTGTGATGTGTAGCTGGGCGTATGAGGTGAGGGTCTTCACAGGCCTATGTTGTTGTTGATGGGCTGCTTGTGGTTAACGTGGGTTGGGAACTTTGCTTGTGTGGGCCCACATACGACTGAATCTCGGGCCCTAGGTCGGAAGCGTAATAGGCGGAAACGTCACTAACAATGAAGCTGTTCCCGGCTCTGGGCGTTTGTTTCGTGTCTGGTGTTTGGGAAACGGCAGTAGTATGGATAGAGCGAAGTGGGTAGCTGAGTAATGTCGGTGTGTAGTTATTACTGTGATCACAACAAAGAACGGGGCCTGGTGCCAAGAACTGCAGGCGCGTTGATGTTGCCGTGCCAACGAGATCGGCGAATTCCCCACCAGGATGCATGTAAACAGAGCTATAAGCAAACTGCTTGGTTGCTTGTCATGTGCAGATATGCGCCCAATTGATGGTAAGGAATACGTATACATCTATACCGGCCGGGGCAGGAACGGTGATCATGATTCGCTCGGAGGGCCTGCCAGATGCCAGTAACATTACCCCCATTGCCAGCTGTTTGGGGGGCCATGGCTCCCGTATTCCTAGTTGCACCCCCAATCTATTTGAGGCAGCACGGGGGGGGGGGTGTTTGGTATCATGAGAGCAGAGTTTCCAGTATTCTGTGTGCCAACCAGACTAGTATTCTGTGCCATCCTTTGATAACTACTACAGTACAACCTCAAGGTTCGGGTTCGGTGAAAGGAATACATAGGCAGTCGGTCCGAGTGTTATGCATTTGGCTTTAGAGATCGCCATGTGGAGCTTTGATGCCATATACATACATAGGCTATCCGAGACCTTGCGACAAGTATCCTTGACACCCTGACTGCCCTTCAAATGAGATGGGGTGCGGGTTCTGCGGGCGCACTTGATATGATACAGCAGCTCAGCACTTGTACCGGTATGGATTGTATACTGTACGTGTCCTTGTATCCTGTCCAGCCTTCGACACCGTCACCGTCTTTGCTCCTTAATCTCCTCAGCCCAACAAGCATATTCTGTCTTTCTGCCTCCCCAGGCGCCCCACCCCGGCCCACACCACAGGGCCCCCACAGCACAGGGCCACACAGAGTCGTGATTATACCTACCTAATCCTAGAGACAACAGCTCCTCCTGCATTTTGCCCGGCTCCCTTGCCTCAATCTCGATAGAAGAAAAGACTGGGCCCGGCTAGACCCGACGACTGAAGTAAGCACACACCCAGCAGCAGGCAAGCAGGCGGCTCCCCGATCACTGCCCCCGTAAAGCACAATCCGAGGCGGCCGCCAGTACAGTAGGGCTTAGGAACACTCTTTCAAATCGTCGCTGTTGCTGTACCTGTTGCTGTACCTGTTACTCTGCGACCCTTCCCACCCCCGTTTAACAAAACCCAATCAAATAGGATAAGACAAACATAAAGTTGGTTGTTCTCACACCGCATAGAGCCAGTTTTCTGGTGGTGAAACATCATCCCCCCCCCCCCCCCCCTTCTTGTTGGCTCCCCCCCTTCCACCACTATCCGTTCCTCTTCGGGCTCTACACTGTTCTTTCTCCCCCTGTGATCCTACTCGGTCAAATTTCATCTGCATACTGTAAAGCCATCCGTTCATTGTCGTTTGCAGCCGCTGAATAGTGTCGGCGGCAGGAAAAAAAGCAGAAAAGAGAAAGGGCTCAAGGATAACTAACGGCAGGTTTGGCAGGTTTGGCAGGACTGGCAGGACTGGCAGGACTGGCAGTGTGCTCCACCCGCAGCAGCCGCTATCAACGAATTGAATAATAAACTCCGCTCGCAACCACACAATCGGATCAGACTGAATACAGCTCGCCCACAGAATAAATCATTCAAAGAAACCTGCTAGCTATACCAGCCACGCCGGAAGCCGACACCTGTATCTCCGTATCTCCACTCTTGCTCTTGCTCGGAAACGCGTAGAGAGTGCATACATAGTTTATTTACCCAGCCCCTCAGCAGTCAAATTGGCATCGACAGGAAAGGAAACTAGACTCCCCTTGCATTATCGTTCATTGTCTCGCGCGTTTGGTCAAGAGGCGAGCTGCTGGGCCGGTGAGAAGCAAAGTCTTGCAGAAAGTCAAAAGGTCTCTTGCTTGGTGTATTCAATCAATCACACAACTATCACCACACGCAAAACAGAATATACTAAACACGGGCCCCGTGGGTTTCGGGATATCTTTATCTCTAACTATCAGCGGAAAACCTTACTGTTGAGGCCCACTTGCTAATATAAAATAAAAGGTATGTGGCGAAACATTCTCATTGAAACGTTCCCCTAGTCTCCATTCTTGGCTTGGATATATTGAATGAAGGATTTTTTCTAATTCGTTCCAATTCCCACAATGCAGGCAGCAGGCAGCAGGCAGCAGGGCAGCAAGGCAGCAAGGCAGCAGCAGGCACAATTTCCTATTCTTGTCGCCAGTTTTCGGGAGTTAATAAGCACTCTACGCGGCAGCCATACCCGTACCACCCCAGCCCTTTCCCCTTCTCATGCTGTGGTAGGGGATCGTAGAGGCACCTTCTCCCGCCTTCACTTCCCTTCTCTTCCTTCCTCTGTTTCACCCAGGGCAACCCTGAGACAGAGTTCACAAGTCACTTTACTTTTGGCCTTTGCTCTTCACTTCTTCGTCCATTCCTTAGGAGCGTTCCTTCTCGGGCTTCAAACACCTTCTGTCATCATGCCATCAACACGAAACACCGTCCGTAAGGCGCCTGCTGGGCCTCCCAGCTCCCGAATCCCCGTGCCAAAAGCATCGAGGGCCACAGCAAACATTTCAACCGCCCGACATGTTAGCCCTCGCCGTAAGGTGACGACGGTAAGTAGCACTCGAGTATTGAGATCCTCCCTCAGTCGCACTCCCACTGGTGCCAACAAAGAGAACTACCCTATCCTTCCTCGCCCTGGCTTTCTTTCCCGAGCAAACCCCATCTCTCCGTCTCGTATGAAAAAGGGTAAGTGGATTCGATCGTTATCCTTCTTACGCTGGTCTAACACCAAAAGCAGATGGTGTGGGAAAGAAGCCATTCGGTAAATCAAGGGTGCAGCGGGCTAAGCGCCAGCCACTTCGAGAGTTGACCGAGGCAGAAGTGTTTGAGCGGGATGAAGCTGTGATGGGTGACTTGAGGAGAAGGAGAGTTAGTGGAGAGAACTACTTGGTTAATGGTTTGGGGGACTCGGTCATCTTTGATGTGTGTTCCTTATCGTCCTTTGGAAAAGTCTGTGTGCTAAAGTCGTGGTTTAGTCCTTCCTCGCACATGAAACTGCCCACCCAGAAGCCGCCGAATCTTCTTCTCCCAATGTTCCCGGCGAGACCGAAGTTGGCGAGCAAGCCGAGCCAGAGTCACCGCTTGTTGTGTACAAGCCCAAGATTGAGAGATTCAAGGTCCTTCGGCACAGTGACTCGGAAGAGAGATTGACTGCGAGCATGGAGTCCATCATTGCTGCAGCTCAAAAGACGGTTGTTGATTCTGCCAAACGCCCACGCACGAGGGCAGCACTTGCGAAAAAGCAACACCCTGCAGTCAGAACTTCTTTGGATTCAATCGACAATAATTCTCCAGATGTCATGCTGAGAAGTGCGGAAAACTCTGTAATTAAACCAGCTCGTACAAGGGCCACTCGTCAGTCCTCGCCTTTCTCCGGAACAAAAATTTTTGCAGGTGTCAGCAAAGTCCAGCCATCTCCATCACCAATAAAGGTCAGCCGAGTTGGATTGGGTGCAAAGAGTGCGAACACTGCATATGTTATGAAGAAGGTGTTTGAGGAGGGAGGAAAGCTCTCGGAGAAGGGAAAGATAGTTTTGAAAGATACCACCGCTGCTGTCCCCACAAAGGCTGTACCGAAGAAGAAGTCCGTGGCAACCACCACTAGCACTACAAAGGAGACGAAGGTTACCGCGCGCAAAGCTAACAGTAGCTTAAAGAGGGCAGCGGGAGTCACTGCCGGGGTGAGCAGTGCGAGGGTGGGATTAGCTGGCATCGGAAGGATGCGATAATGTACTCGGATGGAAGGGAGAGAAGCACGTCAAGGAGGATCAATGACTAATGACAAGTTCACGGATTGGATTGGATTCTCATTGCTCCAGTTGAGCGATGTTGGTTGTAGCAAGCAATATTGTGTTGATGATTTGAGGAGGGTTTGACTTTCTTGGGGGATTGGAAAGGAAGAGTTGTGAGTTGGTCTCGTTTAAGGTTGTTCGGAAGCACTCTCACATTTGGTGTTTACTAAATCTTCTTCTTTTGGGCCTTTTGGCCGACTAACCCTCCCTCCTTTTCCACTTTCCCCACATGGCGATGTATGTCGTTAATGGTGTTTGGTTAGTTACTATATATACCGGCTTGGTTATCTTGCAGTTCTGTTTTCTTCTCTTCTGTCGAGTTTTTTGTCAGTTTAGCTTGGCCATTCATTCTGTTCGCTGTATATAGGCATCTTCTGTGTGTGGCTTTGGCAGGGGCTCATCCCGTGTGAAGATGGGAGAATTGAAAAGAGTATTGCTTGGAGTTACGTTGCAAAATATCATTGGGGTCAATGCCGATTCTAGGTTTTTTTTTTTAGTTAAACAAAATGACTGGCTTTCTGGTGGATCACTATATTCCTATCTCATATGGTGATTCAAAAAAAATGACCCCGCTTTAATTCAACTCAGCGTGATGTCGGTATCGCCAAACTCAAATATGTAAGCGATGTGGTTGCGATGAGGTTGCACATGCACGATGACGTAAATTAGCCGTTGCTCATGTGGCACCCCTGCAAGGATCAGATGCATGGATGCAAAAAAAAAAAAAAAAAAAAAACTAAAACCGTGAGACATCAGGGCTGTGCAGATCCCCCTGTTCAGGGTAAAAGGTTTTCTAAAAGTTCAAAGAGGCGCCCCCGGGCCCCCCACCCACCCCCCCCCCGCCCAAGGGTCTTTCTTATAACTAAATGGGCAATTATCACAGGATTTATTAAATTTCAAATAATAGGAAGTGGGGCGCGGGGGGGGGGGGGGGGGGGGGGGGTGTTCAAAAAAAAATAAAAAATAAAAAATAAAAAAATAAATGGTTTAAATAATATTAAATATTTGTAAATTTTGTAAATTTGTTTGGTAAAATGAATATACTATGTAAAGTATATGTTCTGGGCCGCTCGCGGGCATCGGCCGCGGGCAATTAATATAATTCCTCAATTTGGTAAATCTCAATCGTACAAAACATTTTGCGACATTGAAAAAACACCCTAAGAAGTTATTTTGACCGCCCTATCCACATCATATACCCTTCCTGTTGTTTAGTGGGAGACGGCAGACATTAAACAAGGGAGGATTCCGGAAAAACTACCTCAAGCCCTTCAGATGGTGAAGTACATGCTGGTGACGTTAACAACTCATCACCTTCATGGAATAGGGATGCTGTCCTAAAAATCCGCAACCCTATCCAATGGGTATTTGGAAATTAGTTTCTTATCCGCGGGATTCAGGTAAGGTACAAAGCGGTACTTTCTTAATCGCGGGTCCCTTTTATATGTAGATTGCTAAGGTACTCCAATTTCTTGATTTTAAACCAAAACGAAGCAGATTCTACCTAGAGTTATACAACAGGTAGATGCTATTTTACAGCATTGCCGGAGATCAAATGGCACAATGCTACAACATCATATTTTTGCAGTTGTGATATTGCCAAACCCGATAACCTTTACCCAACTACTGACCTTAGTTACAGGCTTAGAGAATGATATTTTAGATACTCTAACCGCTCGGTAAACCATAGTTCACCAGGCATCTATAACTACCGGTGTTGGGAAAACTTCTACTCAAATTGTTGTCACCGATACTTTAAGAATAGTCTGAAATGCTTAATTTATTGCCATACGAAAGTATTAACAGATCATGACTATATTGCTCTAGCTGAACCAAATTGGAATGTTAGAGGGGGGTCTAATCGACTGGGAAATCAATGAATCTTTTGCAGTCGCTGGGAAATTATCAATTCTGTTTTTTTTCTAGTAAATCAGTACTCGTAAACCTTTATCAATACACCAAATTGAGTAATTGTTTAAATTGCCCGCGGCCCAGAACATATATAATATATATATATACCGGCTTGGGTGAGAATCATGTACCTACCTACATACATACCTAACATTCCCCCCAAAAAAAAAATTATTTGGGGTTCGCTTATTGTTACTTACTGTAAACTAACACCCCCCCCCCCCAAATCTAAAATTTAAAAAAAAAAAAAAAAAAAAATAAAAAAAAAAAAAAAAAAAAAGCTATTACTCCGTACTGAGAGAGAGAGAGAGAGAAACCCAGAAAAAAACCGCCGTCTGACTGTTAGTACCCCTCCCCTGCTGACTGCTGAGAAAAAGAGAAAGAAAAAGAAAAAGAAAAAGAAAAAAAAAAAAAAAAATTTAAAACATAAGCGGATTTTGGCTTTTTTTTTTTTTTTTTTCCCCCTTTTTCCCTTTTTCTTTCTCGGGTGAAAACCGTAAAAATTAATTCGATTTTTATATTCTCCTTGCGGCGGCCCCCCCTCCTCCCACCCACAGCTTCAGGATAACAGAACCGAGACAGTTGACGTATTAGGCCCTAGGACGTTATACAGTAATGCAGGAAGACGTCTTAGGAGTTGGGGAAGTGGGAAAGAGACTTAGAAAATACAGCTTTAAGCTTGCTGGCTTAAGTCTGCTACACCAACCCGGACTCTCTTAAAGGAGGAGAGAGCTTTGCTATCGGTAGTCTGGTTGTGGTATTGTGATCAACTTTAAATTACCCTGGGGATGGATTATAATCACATTGAATGCGGAGTAAGATACTACTATCCTACTATGTCGTATGCTGTCACAGACAAGTTGACGGGAAGAAAAACGACAAAAGTGCACAAGAGAAAGAAAGTTATGAATCCCTCCTCTTTAATGATGTCGGTCCGTAATTATCAAAAGAAGCCCGACCTGGGCTTTAAGAATCCCTCCTCTTACGCCGGTTCATATACAAGCTGACACCAGTCTTCCGCACACCCGACCCCGCACCTCTTCCCCTACTCTAATTGCAAGGACCCCGGCTATCAAAACTCAAATACCCAGTATTCGCCAAACACAAATGCCACTTTTTTTGTCAATAGAAGGAAGTAAAAGTAGAGCCCAGACAGACATCATGTTTCATCTCACGTTCATCGTTACATAGAAAAAGAAAAAGTAGGAAAGGGGGAGGGAGAAAAAAAGTCCCCTTTACAGTTCATAATATAGCACCCAATCTCACACGACACATAAATCTTCAGCAGTTAAAACAAATCGAGAAATAAAATCTTTCCACATCTCAGGCCAAATTATTACAGCCTATATCTCTCCTGGAGATCATTCTGAACGTCGGGTGGGAATTGGCTTATAAAGGCACCAAAGTCTTGGATGAACCCCTGGTATCCAGTGACAGTCTGTAGGATCGACAAGTTTAGTCCCTCAAATCCCCATATTAAAATCATTGATGAATGAAAGCCTTACCTGCTGGAATAGGTGGTGGAGCTCTGGGCTCGGCTCTCTATATTTGGCTATGCACTTGAAGAATGGGATCAAACAGGACTCCATTGCCTCTGGGTTCCTGCCGACAATCATTGCAAAGCCCCTAAGCGCGGTGTCTTTTTCATCTGTCTCTGCAACATTCTTAATCGAGTCCAAGAAGGGCCTTGCAAAGTCCTCCAAATGAGGTGCAAGATCATCACAAGATCCAAGTCCAAGTCGTCCAATAGCTATCGCGGCATTCTCAGTGACAGAGCTGGGGATGTCTGGGGTTTGAACAATGGTCAAAAGGCGAGTGTAGAGACTTTCAACATATGGAGCCATGCCGGGGCCTGGATGGGTGGGTCAGTATATATGCGTCGTTCGTAGGTAGAGAACAAAACGAACCTTGCTTCAACGCAATCTCGCCACAGCTCCAACAAGCATTGTTTACTACACTATAGCCTGCGTCCATTGCTCCAAGTTCATCAAACTCAGGCTCATTATTAGACATGTCGAGCTGCTCGATCAATAAAGGCATAATCCGAGGCAGGTACCGCTGCAACTGAGGGAATACGTAAATTGCGCAGTCTCCTAGTAATGCATAGCTGCTCTGTCGAACATCATTGTTGGGGTCCTGGTGCAGAATATAAGCAACAACCCCTCATTATTTGATAAAGGCCTACTTACACCCATACACACTACCAACAAGTCAAAGAAACCGGGTTGTGCACTTGCAACAAGCTGATCGCTGGTGCTGTCTAGCGCTTGTATGATTGCGCTCAACAGGTCCAAGCTGCATACCAAGAAGTCCTTATCGGGCCATTCCGCTCCTTCCGTGCCATTTGCATCCACTTTTGCTGCTTGAATGTACATTTCCAAGTTTTGATGAATGATACGGACGCATCTGTAGAATATAGGTTGCGCAAAAGGTGCAAAAACAATGCCCAGGGCGGTTGCGACATAAGAGAGAGCCTCCAACAAGGGAAACAGTTCGCGAGAGTTGTCTTTCACTTTTTCCCATCGCTTGATAAGCGCCGGCATAAGGATATCCACATGGCGCTTTTCCGATAAGGCCTGTCCGACGTGCTCGGCTAGTGTCTGAATACAATCATAGAGGATAAACATATTTCTGTCTTTGTACCTATCCATTGCGACAACGAATTGCCGCAGTATAGGCTCAATGAATGGTTTGAGTTCCTGTTGCGACTGCTCCTCCAAACTTGCAAATGCAGATGCACCAGCCTCTTGGACACGTTTATTACCATCCAACATTTTTGTCAGTAAACCCTCCATCATAGGCACATAGTATCTTTGTTTGAGGGACTCGTCTGGGAGCGTAGCAGCCCATCTCGAATATCGCCCCAATGTCCAACAAGTGATCTGTCGCACCAAAGGTTCCCCATCATTGAGGAGTGTCAGAAGGTAAGGGATCAGTTCTGGTAAGTGGGGCACCACTGCATCTAAACATCCTTCGGCAACTGCTCCTAGGGCGAGAACTGCTGCCTCACGGTAAGGCCACTGGTCAGATCGCAAATTGTCTTTCAGGTAGGGTAGGATAATGTCGAAGATCGGCTGGTGGTATACGCTGGCCAAGACATCCAACGCTGCCGCTGAGCATTTCCGAAGGTTCCAGCGGTCCTCAGGGTCTTCATCACCATCTTCATCTTCAGAGAACTCATCGATTTCTCCATCGCTAAGGTCGTCTATGGCTTGCTCCCCAGCACTCTTGGCTCCATTGGTTGCAAAGTCCCCGACGTCAGCATTCTCGCCATTAGGCAACCTCTGCTTCGATTTCGCAAAAACTGGCTTGATATCCTCGGCTTTGTCTTCAACATCAGCATCATCCCCTTGCCCTGCCAACCGAGCAATGTCCTCGTCTGAGTAGACCATGCTCTTCAACAGAGTTGGGACAATTTTATCCAAGTATGGCCCGAGCCCCAGTTTCAGTTGATCATGTTCACCGGCTGTTAGCCAAAATTCGGCTGCATCCAACGACAAATCTGGCTCCTCCACCTTCAGCTGCTGTGCAATCATGTATTCGACAATTCCACCAAGGTGGGGGTAAATCTTGTCAGGGCAGATGTCCACCAAGTGCACCATTGCACGGCAAACCTCTCGGCGAACGGCATTGGAGCTATCCTGTGCCAGGCTGAAAATAACCGTTATTAGACTATCGATGTGTACAAGGACACTCTGAGTCTTGCTTGGAAGGAAGATATTAATACAGCCAAGGGAGTATGCCCTGATTTTCGGATGTGGTGATGAAGTAAATTGTAAAAACTTAGGAATTAGGACGTTAAGCGGGCGATTACCGTTGTAATCTCTGTCTAGGGATCGTTTGTTGTCTTCACAGACTTTCGCTAGAGCCGACACTGCACCTTCTTGGGCACCTGGAGAAATTTCGCCCAACGAGGGGTCGCTGCCTTCCACGATTGTAAGAAGGCGCGTGAGTAAATCTGTCCATGAAAGAATTCCTCCGTGACGAACAAGTTCAGTGATAACATTTCCAGTAAGACCTCGAATTTGAGAATGAGGATCCTGTAGCCCTAATAATATCTTTGATTTGAGGTATTCAAGATTTGCCGGTGGGAATTGCTTAAAATTTTGTTTCACATGATTCTTCAGAAGCAAGTTGGCAGCTTGACGGACAAGAAGCCATTCTTGGGCTGAAAACCGCGGGAGTGGATCAGCTCTGATGAAAAGATAGGTGAGATAGTTGTTTATATCCGGCGAGCGTTCTGCTTCTTTGAGGACCTAAGAGCTTATTGTTAGTACCGTTCTCGTTGAACATGTCCCATTGACACAATTTGTGTATAGGGGACCACGGGGGTTAGAACCACGAACCTCCGTCGCGTGCTTTTGGGCAGCAGGGTCTGCGCCGTTCAAACTGTCTCGAAGGTAGCCTGACAATTGGGTCAAAGGCTCTTCCACGGGTTGCCACTCCATTGTTGAGACGCTCGTTTCCTAACGGTCTGACTACGGGTATCCTCAGAGAGCTGGTGTTGAAGGGCTGTTTTGGTGGGGGGGAAATCCGTTTGTGTCGGGGGAGTGTATTAGTTGTGAGTGCTGGAAAATGTTTGTTGGTGATCTATTTCAGCAGTTAGAGTAGGTTCCACAGGGTCTATGTTCACGATCATGCTAAAATCCAAGACGTCCAAATAAGGTTCTAGAAGGACAAAACAACAAATCGGGGATCTCGGAACGGACCTGCACCTCCTGTACTTGGAAACCCTGGAGATCTAACGGTTAATGCAACTGAGCCCAATGCGCCGACAATAACGATATGATCTTGAGAACAAGAAAAAGAAAAACTTGAGACTCGGGAATGGGAAACAAAAAAATATCCTCGAGCGATCAGATAGAGAGAGGGAAGGTAACAGCGTTTCGAGAGAGAGGAGCTTCTAACAAAGCTCTGCTGTTCTTCACTGTCCAGGTGCCTGGCGCCAGAGGAATTTATGGGGGAGAGAGTAGTCCGACAGCGAAGTTCTGTGGTGGGGTGAAAGGGTAAGGCGGGAGTGGGTAGAGAAATTGAGAGGCACGCCTTTTGGAGAGGCCAATCATGAAATAATTCGCTGCATCAGACCACAGAACAAAGGTATGGAGGGCGGGCAGTGGTAGAAAAGTGCCAACCCGAGGGGTGTGAGAGAAATGGGGTAGTCTGGTTGCGGGGAGGAGGGGAGTGTGGGGGGGGGAAACGATGTGCGGTGGTAGTTGGTGGTGGGTGGTGGTGGTGGTTGTGCGAGGGGATACATGGTACATGATGAAGAGATGCGCCGACATTTGTGGGGTTGGAAGGCAGGTAGACAGCCAGGAGATAACTTTTGCATTTGCAGGCACAGCCAGCAGAAAGCACGATAGAATAGAATCCTCTGTATCGGGATGTAATTTCCTTACCTACCTGACTTTCAAACCGGCCGGGCGCCGAGCAGATTCAAACACTGCCGGGGAAGACAGAGCAGGAGCGGCGTACTTGTGTGTGGAAAACAGGCGGTTGAGGAAAATTGCTGCGGGTGGGTATGTACGTATGGAAAGCGGTATGGGCAGAGCGAGGGCCACTCAGAGATTAGTCGGGGATGTTCTTGCAGTGAGGGGAGGCCAAACAAGCAGAGGCTGTTGGGAAGTCGTAGAGTTTCCGAGTACTGGTCACAACTCACAACCCACGCCTGCACACAGACCAAGCCCCAACAAGCTAGTTCTACCTGCATACACCCCCAAGTGGCACCGTGAGAACAACCAAGTGTAACTTTCTGCGTCCTCGCTATGATACAAACCAAAGAGCCAAATAAACGAAAGGACTGTAATCATGCCATTCACGCTACAGCTGCGGCCCCTGGAAAGAAGGTACGAGTCTCTTCATCATTGGTCAGTGTGGCCTGCAGCCTCCTTAAGCTGACGTCAATCAAAAGATGAAAAATTGCTGATGTCAGGATTCTCACATTATTGGAAAAGGAAAGGATTCAGTCAGGACCACCACCATAATTGCATTAACCTGCATTGCTCTCGAGACTAACCTGCATGAGCTGGTGATGCGTTCTGCAGAGTCCTCTAGAGCTGCATTAAAGGTACTGGAATGTGCATACCCCTAGAACCATCAACCACCAAAAAGGCAGTATGATTGTCTGGTTGCCAATATACTTGTCAAAGGGCGGTAACACCCTTTGGGGTATGGAATAGAGGTGGCTCTAAATTGTTTTAGTGGCCAGTAGATCAGGAGATCAGAAGTAAATTGAATTGAATTCAATCTCAAAGATAAATTACCAAGTAGACCTGTCCATGGTACTTGCCAGTGAAAAGAATTATTCTAGAGGGAGAGAGATCGGCTGCCAAAGATCTAGGAACGAATATTTCAAACACCTCGAACAATACTTATGAGGTATCCCATCAAATCATGTGACGCTGTTTAGCCAACTCAGGAATGCGGTATCAAATTTTTGCTATAGTTTACTTTCATTGTCGCAGCGTTGTGGACTAAGAATTCCATTGAAACTCTGTGACTCTTGTGTCTTCAAGTTATGAGCTTTAGTGGGCTTCAGGAAAGGTCACAAAACAGCGTATCAGGATGAATACGTTTACCTGAAAGGGCATAGGATACGTACGAGATAGCGCTGTACGTACCCCATATGTCTAGTTAACAGCGTGAACGAGCTTCGCCAAAAAGAAAGGGTAGTACCAATCCCATAGTAACTCTGACAATCACTGAACATTTATTACGTGGCGCCTACTTGTAGGTTGCAATTGCGCTTCTTTAGTGGATCATTATTACCCTGAACCCCAAATTATAAATCCTGGAAGTCGGTCGAAGTGGTACAGTTGAGCGTCTTCATACCCGATGCTCGTCCTTTTTGACTTTTCTGTAGCGAGCCTAAACTCTTTGAACTCCACTATTATCATAGGATAGGCATATTATTCTGCTCTATACAGCATCTCACTATGCCTCCAAGCATTCTCCTATATATACTTCCATCTCTTCCCGCTCCACGTACTGAACTAGCCCCCGAACGCATCTGATAAGAGCTTCCTGAAATGGAAAAATCACCCAATGGGATCACACTAGTAAAAGGTAGATACAAGTAGTATACGAACTAGTAAGACTATCGATCAACGGAGGGGGTTAACCAGACTAGGAGGGGTTGCAACCAGACTACGATACTATGGGGTCATTGGCGCGTGGTTGCTGCTAAGGCTTTAGTAGGCCAAAAGCAACACTGCCTGCGGATAAGGAGATTTTACCAACTCTGCCGTGGAAATTTGGCTCGATTACTCCCTCACTCGTAATTGCTTCAATGAAGGTAGTTTCTTTTTTTAAAACCTTAACCAGCGGAGAAGGAGTGAAGTGTTGGAGGTCAGGATGAAATGTACGGTGATACTGATAGTTTGACGAACTTCCTTCTGAGAGTCCACCAGGAGTGTATCAATGCTCTTGAGCCTGTCTGGTCTGAATGCAGTGGCTAAGTTCGGGGTTTGGGCTTTCTCTCTACAGTTTGACCAAATCCGACCATAGTCTCTGCAGCCAGACTAACGGAGTCTGATAGTTAGCACTATCAAATCGTCGGAAAATATGACCTTGCTAGCCGCGGCAGAGTTCAGGAGCAATATCAGATTTCCTATAGTTTGTTGAGAAGAATTGGAAAACTTCAGGAAGGTTACAAAAAACTTAACAGGCACAAATTTGATGAAGTTCGTGATCCCAATGTGTTACTCCAACCGTAATGTGGTTCTCTAACCCTAAGCAGACTAGTCTGGTTAGCTTTTTGATATGGAACAGCAGGCTGAATAGGGTTTACTGTCTAGATCTTTTGTGTCTACTCGCTAATGGCAATATCACAACGATATACTGGACTTGTTTTAACAAACAACGAGCAATCCTTGGGTTATTTGCTGCGGAGTTGTATTGCGGGCTGTTAGTAGTAGATATTAATTGGCTGAAGAGAAACCTTCAGGCTCCGAAAATAGCTACAAGAGTAGTAAACATCTGTCGGGTTGGCAGTAGTAGTTGCATTCTTGCTATATATAAGTAGCGTAAGAATGTGCTGGAGAGTCGGTAAATTTAATAGGTTAAGGGTCATGAAATGTCATTATGGATTCACGCGATCCACAGCATTACTCCATTCTTTTATCATCATTCTGCATTTCCAACTCCTCTCAGGCAGGCTTTAACTATCTTGACCTTTGAGGTTTAGATATGTGGAGCTACAACGATAGTCCTGGGCGCAATGTAGTCATAGATTTCTGACCGGGAGGTAAGGGACAATCCACTTGCATCTCTCTATGTCGCAACTCATAGATACAAAATAAGTACCTCTTGCTAGTAGGTACCCACTGTGGTAGGTTATGTACCGGTTCTTCTCTTTCCTCATCAGATCGATCGTTGTAATTTGACAGTTTGAATACATAGTATGCATGTTTAGCCCGCAAAGCCCTTCCTCACCAGTTGCTCGAGCTTCTGATATGGAGCATCAGGCTGAATCAGGTTAGTAAGTAGTACAAAATATGTATAGAGCTCCGAAATAATTAAATTTTTGACCCCACTATAACTGTAAACGATATGCTAGACGAGTTTGTTCAGGGAGCATTTCCTAGTGTAGAGTCCCTGCCTGGAAGATCCGCATTGCATATCATCATGTTTCAAACGATCCATGCAAACTCAACAGGGAATTTCAGTCCTACTCTAAATCCTTACACATATTAGATCCCGTCATCCGGATCTCAGCGTTGTGGTTGGGGGCTATGTATGTATGCACAACCACAGCCATACCCAACCACACCACACCATAACCCAACTTTTCATGTTTTAATACAAGTATTACATGCAAGGCTAAACTGCAGTATGGCAAGGTAGGTCAGCCGCCTCCCTTCCCCCCCGGCCCTCCCGAGGTAGGTATCTCCAAGCTTAGCCTTCCTTATCTCAGATGTTACATATTATAGCCCGAAACGATATATGCGTCAACAATTATGTAGTGCAATCCCAATTATTTTTATCGGGCACCGCATACGAGGTACTTACATAGGTAAGTACTCACATGTTTCTTTTTATTGGGCCGAAACATATGTACACATACGAGCCAATTGACTTATAACGAAAAAGAGATTGTACAACAACAAACTGGGATTTGCACACCGTGTTGCATGCAGTTCTGACCTCGTAAACGCAATAATAAGGTAATCTATGCATTAAATCTCGTATTGGCCATCATAATTGCCACTAGATAGGGTTGAGTTGGCAGGTTTCTCGAAATGATCATTATTTGGGGGGGTGGGAAAATCTTATTCAGGTTTGTTGTTCGCCCCATCCCAGGTTATATGAATCGCACCTATTAAGCAGCTGGCGGTGGCCCCACAAAAAAGATCATCGTTGCAGCCCGTGGACAAAAAAAAGTCTTGGAAATAACACCCCCAAAAGCACCTCTCGGACTTAGACACCTGCATTACAAAATTTTTGCAGTCGATTTAAGAAACTGAATAGAGTGAGGGTTTAAAAAAATAATAAAAATAATAAAAATAAAATAAAAAACTTCGAATGTACAATATTAAATAATCCAAAAAAAAAAAGAAATTTTAGAATTAAGAGTAAAAAAAAAAAGTACAAACAGAACAAATATCTCTTATTTTTTATATTTTTTTTTGGTATCTATGTAAGAGGTCGAAAAAATGGCTGTAGTTTTTATCCTCGGTTACTTGTTATGTTGGCGCTTATGTTACATGTTCTGTCATACCTATTTATAGGAACAAGTTCCCCAAAAATCATTACAAACTACTATCTAGAGAATAGGTCGTTTAGTTAATTCACCGTTCATTTTGTTATATTATTTCCTGCTATATATGTTCATACTAGTCTGGCTTGCACTAGCCCCTCCCAGTGTTCATACCATTAAAAACTACTATCTACTACAGTTTTTAGAGAATTGGTTCATTGTTAGTTAATTCACCGTTCATTTTGTTAAATTATTTCCTGCTATATACATACTTATTTATAACAAATATTTGTCCACCCACAACTTTCACACACGTGAACATACTACCTAAATCCGCCGGAAAGTAAACTCAAAGATATCTTCTTTTATTCGCTTTACTTTGCCGATATATGTTTTTAATACTCAAAAAAAAAAACACAAGAATAATGTAGATTATTCTTTCCTTCTTGCACGTCCACGGGATGAGAAATAATATTCAACCAAGCAAGACTCAAGGCGAGAAGCAGCAGAAAGACAAACTGAATGAATCCAGAACCAAATAAAAAAAAAATTGAATAAATAAAAAATAAAAGGCCAATACAACCCCTCCCCTCCCTCCTGAAGGAATTTCCCATTCGAGGCCCGAGTCTGGCTCCGTGAAACATATAAGGAAGAGCTGGCAAAGCTCGAGGATCCCAAAGGGTTGGAGTTAGCCTTAAGGATAGCCAGGCTAACTCAAGAACAGGTCAGCAAGAGGAGGAAGCCGGGGTAGAAATCCCAGTGATTAACCTGGATGTAGATGAGGGAGTAGAGGAGTTGAAGTGCGAATTACTCGGGGAGATTGTTGAAGAAAAAGATGAAGGTGATGAAGGCGGAGGTGGTGGAGGTGGATGATGAATGATCACAGACGTAGGATTCTGTAGTTAAGGCTAAGTGTCTGATAGGGAATAAAAGTTATTTTTTTTTTCTGATTTGTGAAATTATGTGCATTTTTGTTCGACAAAGGGACTGCAAGTTCTTAAAGAAGGGAGTTATTACGTTGCCTCAGGGTAACGTTAAAAGCAATAGAATGTTGGATTCTTTCGTTCTTATTATTAAGAAGTATTTAAAAAGTTATTGTATTTTATTTATTTTATTCTTTTTCTGTTTCAATACCTTTACTGCTTCGCATTTACGTCTTCTCGCAGGAAACATTCGAGTAAGCTCGAGTGAGAAGTCAGGCAAAAGCAGCGCCCGCTTCCTCAGTTGAATTTCTGAGGGTTCATTCATAGCCAATTGCTACCCCCATCGCTAACCATAGCTATGACCTTCAAAATTCACAAGCTCCCGACCGCGAGCTGCAGAGAGTCGGCGGTGAAGTAGGCTTGGATGGTGGTGAATACCACGTCCTGAATCACACCCGCTTTTCCCTTCTAATGCTGCGAGCGAAAGTGCATTCCGCTGGATGTTCTTCAACTCCATAGCCAACAGTTTCTTTCAACCGTAAACTGCTGGTTCCCGCCTTCTCCCGGCGGCACGGAAGACATCAGCTCCAACGCAGGATACCTAGGTACTCAGTGACTGCATCTTCAAAATTGTCTTTGCGAGTAATTGTTGGGGGGTAGTTTTCTCTGTTCTTTACCACACGTATTGGGTTTTGGTGATGCAGGCAGGCCGTATATACCGACCATCAATATATATATCTACATCAATATATACAGTATCTTCTTCGCTGCTGGGGAGCGAATTTCATGCTGCCTCTTGGCACTCCACAAGTAAACAAACAACAACCCGTCTTCACTTGGCTAGCCACAGCATGGCCTTCCTCCAATCTCCTGTCTATCGCCACATATGCCCCATCTTTTCAAGCCCATTTCTTCCGAGCCTATCTATGCGAGCCCCATTCTGCATATCTTTGAAGCCACAATGGTTGTCCTGCTCACGTGCCCCGTTGCCGCAACAACGGCCCTCTGTAACTAACCTCATAACTGAGGGCTCAAACCATATGGTACCTCTCGGGCCCCACCGGCGGAAAGCTCCTCCCCTTCGTTCAACTCCGAGCAAGACCAAACGAAACCATGCCTCCCTCAAGCACCATCCCTTGCTCCACCCACAAAACCAAACGCCAGAACTGCTCCATCACTACCTTCTTGCCCGCCACTCCCTCCACTACCATCGCCCCTCTCCCCGCCCCCATCCAAGCCTCCCTCCAAACAGTCGGCATGCGAGTCCGGAAATCGATCGCTTCTGGTTACAAAACAAAAACAACCTCCTTCCCTGCGCTCATCTTCCCCTCTAACACCTACTCCGACCTCACCCCCCCTTCCACCTTCCCCGGCGTCAGTAAAGACGACCAGTTTGCCTCGCAGCCTCGCAGCCAGGAGTCTGTACCGGGTAATGGTTTGAAGAGGGGGCATGACGAAGTTGACGACGACGACGGCGACGAGGTGGTGGAGGGGGAGGAGGCAGAATGTGGGAAAGTAGAGGTGGAGCAGCAGCAGCAGAGATCGGCATTCGACCTCCTCATGACGAATCGGCATGTTGCTATCCCGAAGTCGCAGAAGAAGAGGGACTCAAGGAGGAGAGGGTGGCATAAGGCCGTGGAGAGGAAGGGAGGTGTTGGCCGTGGGGCTGTTGGGGCTGGTTGGTTGGGGGTTAAGGAGGTAGGAGATGAGGGGGGGGAGGATTTTGGGGATGCAGGGTTTTTGAGGCCGGTTGGCGAGGTGGAAATGGATGTTGATGTGTAAGAAAGACTTTGGAGTATGATATGGCAATGTGCAGAAGGCTGGTTTGGGAACGAATAGAGTATGGTTCAGGTTATCGGCAATACCAGGGAAAGGAAGATCCGGGTGTTTTTCTAAACGATATCAATTCACGCATACACCTACAATTAGAATCGACTCCTTACAACCAGCTCAGCTCTTCCTCCCCAAGGCATCCTTCGATTTTTTCCCTTTTTTCCACTTTTTATTATTTTTGGCTTTGGTTTTGGCGTTTCTATTTTCCCCCATTATTTTTGTTTTTGGAAGCATGAACTCTGCTATACTTACTGTGGAAACTTGGTCACTGTTTTTTTTGGGGGTTTTTTTTCTTTTTTTCTTTTTTTCTTTTTTTCTTTTCTTTTCTTTTCTTTTCTTTTCTTTTCTTTTCTTTTCTTTTCTTTTCTTTTCTTTTCTTTTCTCTTCTTTTCTCTTCTTTTCTTTTTTCCCGCTGTTGAGCGTTACTTCGGTTTTTTGACTTTTGGCGTGTTTTTTTTTTTTTTTTTTTTTGGGGGGGGGGGGAAGTTTTTTTTTTTTTTTTTTGGGGGGGGGGACAAGTTTGCTTATTGACTTGGTTGGGGGAATGAATGTGGGAGTAGGGATGGATAGATTACCATGTGTTGCGGGGTGGTGATTGATAGATACATATCTAATGTTGTGTTTTTGCTATATAACTAAGTACTTTCAATATGGGGCTTGGGCTTGACTTGGAGCATGGGGGCCCATGTGAGATGAAACAAGAAGGTGGTTTTGTTGGTTGAAATGGAGAAGACTACGAATTCAATTTAACTTTATTTTTCGATTCCGAGACTGAGGGTAACTCATCCCAGGTGAAATAAATCGAGAGTTAGAAATGAATTATAATCTCCCAAATATCAATATACCTGCGATATCAAAAGAACAAGCCAAGCCCAACTCCAGCCAGCATAAGCATAACACCACCCCCCTCCCTTTACCCCCCAACCCCCAGCTACTCTGCCTCCACACTCCCCTCCTCCCTTTCCACCTCCTCCACAATCAAATTCCCACTCGGCCACAAATGCTCCCCGACCGTGCCCCCCTCCTCCCCATACATAAACACCTTTCTCGGAAACGGATTCACCAGTCTAAACGCATATGTATGTGTATACCCCTGTAATAGCCTATCTTCCTGCTCTACATCCACTTCCTCGTCCTCAACCCCACGGCACTCCACCCAAGCATACACGCCGTCCATCCCCGTCTCGCGCTCAAACCTCCTACTTACCTTCTCCCCGTCTGGAAAGCGAATCGAGACACGAGCGGCTTTGACCTCAGGCGCGGGCTCGGCGGGGAGGAGGCCGAGGCGGACTTGTCTGACCCTCCATGCCTGTTTTTGGTTACGGACTCGTTCCGCGTAGGATTTTCTCCGTCGGGCTTCTTCCTCGGCGGCTTTTCGTCTAGCTTCCTCCTCACGGCGGATGCGAGCCCGCTCGCGGTCCCGCGCGAGAGAGATCTCGTAGGCAGAGTTCTGCTGCTCCCGGAGCTGCCGGTCGGCAAGGTGAGTATCTCTGATGGCGCGGATGCGGTCGAGGGAGTCCGCGTGTGCGGAGAGTGCAGTGTTGAGTTTCTGCAGGAGGGTTTGTGGGGGGAGGAGACCCGATATGCGAAGGATGGTGGACATGGTTGTGGGTAATGCTCCGCCGTTGGCTGCGGAGGCTGATAATGAGATAGATAAAGATGCTGATGTGGCGGACGGGGGGGTGAGGGAGATTAATGCAAGAAACGGGAATGCAGTGGTTGATAATGAGGCGGCGACTTGGTACCCTTCACTATCCCCCACACTGCCCCCCCATAACACGACGTTTTTCTCGCGAATCCAAGTGACGACCTCGGAGTTGCCCAGGGTCTCTTTGTTGAAGACGTGGGTGTCGTCGTGTTCCTCGCTCTGTAAGACGACCATCATGATGCGCACGTCTTTTTTGGCGAGATCCATGGCTTGTGCGTACCCACCCTCGAACCAGGGCAGGTCTTTCACCCCTGTGGATTCCTCAAACTCGCGGATGAACCGTGCGGAGGTGTCCCGGGGGGAAGTGGTGCGTCGCCGGGGGGGCGAGGTACGGGAAAGGGTGAAGTGCCGTGTAAGGGGGCGTAGGAAGGGGAAGAGGGTGGTGAAGAGGTGGAAGGAGGTGGTGAGGATGCGGTAGAGGAGGGAGAAGGGGAGGAAAAGGATGGAAAGGAGGACGCTGCGGCGGAAGAGGGTGGCGGGGGGAGGGACAACGCGGGGGGCGGGATGGATGGAGGTAGAGGAGCGGCGGCGGCGGGAGGAGGATGAGGATGTGGACGAGGAGGAAGAGGAGGAGGAGGTAGTGGTGGGACGGGCAACTGTAGATGAGGCCTGGGCGGCGAGGGCTTCGGCGATGGGGTCGGCGGTTTCACCGTCGAAGAATTTGGCGATGGCAATCTAGGGAGGTTGTGGGAAGTTAGCAGTGCATTTGGTTTGGGCTTTTTTGGGGGGGTTTACCTGGACGTTCCACTGGCTTCGGCGGAGGATGGGGAGGGCAGCAGAAGGCAGCAGGGCGGTTACTGCAGTGAATTGCTGGAGGGCTTCCTGCTGGGAGGGGGTGAGTTGGGAGAGGTCAGCGTCCAAGCTGGAGCTGGAGCTCGCCATGGTGCTCTGGGGCTGCGTGCGAGACACTATACTATTGATATAAGGCAAGTCCGGGTAATTTAGGCTGTAGACGGTGGTATGTATAGACTACAGTACAGTAGACGATGAAGTGGAGAACAGTTGATGTAGTTTGTATGTTGTTGAGGTTGTTGATTTGCAGTTTTGTGTCGGTAAACCTGGGGAGCTGAAGGGGTTTTTTTGGTAATTTGTTTCAGGAGGTTTATTTCATGCATTGATTGATGAGATTAGATGAGATGAAATTAGATTAGATTAGATGATGTAGATTAGATTAGATACAGATGTTTGATTGCCAAAGTGGTTTGTTTAGGCAGTCGGACGTAGTCTGCCAACCAGACTAAGTCGGACGGTCCAACCAGACAAGGGCTTGGTGCACGTCAAAATTGTCCATATGCACAATTGCGGGGCATGCATGCAGCCAAGTCTCGTTTTACATATGCGTCCCGGACATTTCTGAATGTACAGAGATGCAGTTTAGCATAACATATCCGCATAGCATATTCGCATAACATCCCACCACATATCACATACCGGCCGGCACACCAATAACGATACTGATACTTGTACAAGTAGACTTCCACTCACAGTTGTTTCGCCCATCTCGAATGTTTCACGCATGTACACCAAAATCACTTGTATGTACATACATAGAGTATGCATGTTGTATCTGGCTGCATTCTATGTACTCGGTCACATTCATGTACAGTGCTGTCTAGCACAAGTACCTGCATTCCCCCCCCCCTTCCTCCCCATCGTTTTATTTTAAACACACACACATATACATACATGCCCCCCTGATACAGCTTGCGGCAATTGCATGCAATACGTTGGGAAAAAAGAGGAAAACAAAGAGTATATCGGTGGAGCAGCTTTCAAATTTGCCGGAATCGCCAAGTCTGCCGCGGGGCATGCCCGGCATGTCCTCCCCCGCTCGTAGACTTCTCATCGTAGCGGCAGTGGAGGGCCTACTTCTCACGCCCATACCAGAAAGTAATAGCAGCACGGGGAATACGCCGCCGAAATCTAGGAGATCCACTCCGGCACCCTCACGAGCGACATCCCCATCCTCGCCTCAGCCTAGGACGGTCCAAATCGACTACAAGACTGCCAGCGTCCGAAAGCTCCTCGGCGCAAGTGATGAGCACCGAAGGAGAGAGAGAGAGGGCGGGTTGGAAGTTCATGGGATAGCTGGTAAGCCTTGTGTACCGATACAACTGCTGTGCTGATGACTAGAGTGGTATCCCAGGTGTGTTGAATGTATCAGCAACGGTCAACTACTTGATTGTCATCACCTCCCGCCAGCAGGTCGCCATCGTCAACCGGGTTCCAGTATATGTGGTTACAGACGTTGCACTTATCCCGCTATCCTCGCAAAGTTCTGCACAAGAGGCAATTGCCAAAGCTAAAGCCTTGAAGGCTCGATATGCCTCTGAAGACGGAGCCGAGACTGACATCTCCGACGACGAATCCGAGAATACCGAGGGGGGAGACCATAACGACGCACCACCCATTGCGGCTGGGGGTGTTGGGTCCACAAGGAGCAGCACCGAGTCAGATCGCCCAGACACAGTCGGCAGCAAGGGAGTATACGGACTATTTGCGCAAAAATGGTTCAGCAAGTCTGGCTGGACGGCAGCGAAGCCGAAGGGCAGGCAGGTAGAGAAGAGCGTCGAGAGCCCAAAGACGGTTACGGATGATGAGCCTGGAAATCAGGATGTTACTCCCACTCCGACGCCAGCTCCACAAGAGCGGAGACAATCAACTGGCCTGCGGGAGGGCACTGCACCTCCGCCTTCTCCCAGGCTTGAGAATAAACCAGCTCCAGAGCTGGAATCATTCCCGGCACTTCCGCTGAGTGAGGAGGAGCGAGCGGAGCAGTCAAAGATTGCAGAACAGGTTAAGGGGGACACTGTGCATAGCCTTACACCAAAGTTACTTCATACTACAAGGTTGTTGTTGGGGTCGAGCAAGAGTTTCTTTTTCAGTTATGATATCGATATCACAAGACCTTTTAGTCAAAAACAGCAGCAGCAAGTGAAGGCAATCGAGAAGTCGGGGGATGCACCTCTGTGGATGAATGTGGACCCGTTTGTAAGGCTCTTTGAAATTCATTTATGCTCAGCATCTAATGGGACGTAGTATTTTTGGAACAAACATCTCCTACGACCATTCATCTCCTCAAATCAACACCCGCTTATCCTTCCATTGATGCAAGGATTTGTTGGGCAAAAGACGTTCTATGCCCCAGTCTCACCTCCTGATACCGGTGATGTATCGGAAGCACCACCTCAGAAGAAGCCATTCATACTAACCTTGATATCCCGACGCTCCACCAAGCGGGCCGGTCTACGTTACCTCCGCCGGGGTATCGACTCTGAAGGGAATGTTGCAAACTGCGTAGAAACAGAGCAGCTTCTCGCTATCCCTATCCTACCGTCCGAGCCTAAATCTCCACAGACCTTACTTTTAAGTGAAGTGTTAGTTGACCAACTGCCGTGGGCAAAGGTCTATTCTTTCCTGCAAATTCGTGGCTCAATCCCAGTTTACTTTCAACAATCGCCGTATGCCCTTCGACCAAAGCCGGTGCTACTTCACAGCGAGAACAGCAATAGAGCTGCATTCGAGAAGCACTTTAATAACCTAGAGAACAGATATAATGGGGAGGTATTCTGCATCAATTTGGTTGAGAGAGGCAGTGCGGAGAATATTGTTGGGGAAAAGTACGAAAAGTATATCCGGGAGCTAAATGAGAAGCGGGAGGAGGCTGGGTTAGGATCTCGAAAGGTTGGGTTCAACTGGTTCGATTTCCACCGGGTTTGTAGAGGTATGAGGTTTGAGAAGGTGTCCCTGTTACTCGATGAGATTGACGACACTCTAAATATCCTCGGTTGGACTGAGGTGATAGAAGGGAAGCCTGGGGTTGAAGGGAAAGAGCTCAAGAGCGTGCAAAAGGGAATTATCAGAACAAACTGCATGGACTGTCTAGACCGCACGAATGTAGTCCAGAGTGCATGCGGGCGCCGATTGCTGGAAAGGCAATTGCAAAAAGAAGGAGTTGATCTCAGTCAAGACCCAACAGATTGGTTCAATCTCGTATGGGCTGACAACGGAGATGCGATTTCAAAGCAATATGCATCTACGGCTGCCCTGAAGGGTGACTTTACTCGTACACGAAAGCGCAATTATCGTGGGGCGCTGGCGGATTTTGGACTCACGATAAATCGATATTTTACAAATATTATTTCCGATTTCTTTACTCAGGCGGCTATTGATTACCTCCTTGGGAATGTCAATAACAGGGTATTTGACGAGTTTGAGGCCGAGATGATGAGCAAAGATCCTGCATCCGAAATTGGGATGTGGGGTGGAGGTGAAGACAAGGTTGGGGGGATTAGGGCAAATGCGATTGATATCTCGAGCAAAATCGTCATTGCAGACACTGAGGATACGGATGACTTTGACACCTCACCAATGGGAAAGAAGGATCCTTGGAAGGAAGTCCTGATAAAGGGATGGACATTTCTGACTCCACATGAAGAAAACACCATCCGGACATTCCCATTTGAAGAAACGGTGTTGTTACTTACAAACAAGGCGTTGTATAACTGCAGGTTTGACTTTGCGTTGGAGAAGGTGTCGAGTTTTGAGAGGGTTGATTTGAGGTCGGTTAGAGAGCTGCAGGTGGGGACATATATCACTAGTACACTCACCCCAGCTGCTACCGACGAGAATGCGAATGCGGGATTTGTTGTCAAGCTTGTCACGGGTGGGGAGGTGCGCAGAGTTAATACCGGCACTGTGAGGAGCAGAGTCAACAGCAAGAGCGCTGGTGACCCCGGTGGCGAAGAAAGCGCTGTCAGCGCCTGGTCTGACAACGAATCTCTCACCACCCCGGACGGGCCAATGAGGTTTATTGCCTTCAAAGCGCTCCCTAGAACCTCTGTTGTCCGCCATGAAGATATGAAACCAAAAGACCAAGTCACCGCCGATGCAGTGGCGAGATTCGCCAAGGAAAAGGATGATAATCTAGATATCCCGGCAAAGGAGCAGATGAAGGAGGTGTGTTTGAAGATTGAGAGAGCGGTGTTGCAGGCACTGCCAGATGGAGGGGAGTATCTAGCGAAGAGGAGGTTGAGGAGGAAGGCAGAGTCGGAGGCTGATGAGACGGCGCTGGCGGAGGTGGTGGCCGCGGTTGGGGCGGCTGCAGCGGGGAAGGAACCGCAGGAGATGAAGGGGGTGTTGATTAATGAGGCGGATATTATCAGCCTGAGGGAGGCGAAGATGAAGACAGGGTTGCTGGAGAGGTGGGGATATCAAGTCAGAAGGCTAGTTTGGGCATAGGTGGGGGTGGTGCGAGGTAATCATTAGTCTAGAAGGAGATGGTAATGCATAGAAAACGGGAAATGATGATAGTTTTTCATTGGCTAGCACTGAGGTGTTTAGTGGTGGGGTTTTTGCTGAAGCCTAGTCTGTGTTTTCTTCGTTCTTTGTGTTTGCAGACTATAATTAAGTATGTACATACAGTAGTGTACGTATTATGCCCTCCTAACTATGGAGGGGTCATGCAACCAGACTAGGATAGTATTATGCAACATTTACCCTGATCTACCCGAGGATCCTAGTTCCATGTCTGCGTCAGGCCGCCAATTCTTGCCCTCCTGTTACATAATTTACCCCGCCCCGCTCCCGCCAACCAGACTTTGCAACCGCAACGCTGAGTCTTCCGAGTTAGCAACGCTCGACCAGACTAGCCACGATCGGGTCTGGTCCCCGCCGCGCCTTACGGGGGAACCCGCAGCCGAGATAAAGCTGTTGGCGGGGGATGGGGATGGGGTGTGCGGTAGTATTAGCTGATTTCAGGACATGTGAGATTCCCTTGAAGCGTTTTTTTTGTTTAAGCTCTCGTACGCGCATGGTCAAGTGATGTAAACCGTGGTGTTTGTTGCGTTGTTTACTCCAGCCTGCACACACATAAACACTGTACCTACTATACCTACTCTGCCTACCGTGCTGGTACTGTAGGTACGAGAGTTAACGCAAGCTTCCCCCCATAAGGACAAACGTTGCCCCGACCGAGCAATGCCTGAGTCCGTATTTCGCCGCCAAACATTAATCTCCAACAGCAAAACCTCCCCCCAAAGAAAAAAATCCTGGACGTAAGCTTCATATAAAAAACAGGTGTCACCACTATACCTCACGCCTCAGGCCTGCATCGCCGTGACTCATTCTCCCAGCTTCCCCCCCAGCTCCCTCCTGCCGACCTTGCGATACTGCCGCAGGATATAGCGGTAACAGGTAGGAGGGTTAGGGTTAGCTTTAAGGCCCGCCATCCCCCCTTGCCGGCCCCATGGGGACCGCTAGTCCCGTAGCGTCTTAGCTGTGCTACGATTGGCGGGAGCTATGCCTCATGTAATCTAGCCTGCCCGCCCAGAAGCGTAGCGTTGTCGCAGATCCCTGCCCGGGTTTGCAATTGAGGCGCGGGCAGGTTTGCTGGGGAGTTTGGAGTACAAAGAGGGCGACTGGGACGGCTTCAGGTTCGTTTGATTCATTCTCCTCCCCATCTTTCTCTCCGCTCTACCCCGCCTCACTCCTTTGGTGTCCCTCTCCCCTCTCAGGCCTTACTTATTTCTTCTGGCTCGAGGAGAGCACCAAATCCATACATCTGTCTAAGTCGGAGCACCCAATCAGAATCGGCATTTAGAGTACGCCGTTTAGTTCCAAACATGGCAACCTCTCCGGGCCCTACGCGGGTCATTGACACTTGTGATGATCCTCCCGGTAGCGGGGATACGTTTTACCGAGAGCTACCGCCGCCACATTCACCGGTAGCTTTAGGAAACTACCATTGGGACGAAGATTTTTGGGGCTTATTTTCGCAATCGTATGTTGACTAGTTAGCCCCTATTACTATGTTTCGAGGATGGAGTGCTAATTTCATTCGGAAATGTGTTTAGGTGGATGGATTATGCGTATGCCGAGAGAAAGAGTAGGTTTCAATGGGATTGGTTCAGGATAGATGGGATGGAAAAAGGTCTGCCAGAAGAGGAGGATAAGGTCTATGATCAAGAAAAGGGTCGACAACATTCTCTGAAGGACCATACTACTGCTCGCCCAATATATTCCAGGTCTACAGTTATGGATCGCTTTCGCCAAAGTGTATCTTCTCTTGCTGCTGGATTTCTTGGCCGAGCACCTCAAAACGTATGTCTCCCTCCTCCTACACTAACGTATATGAAGTAGTTTTGATGGATTGGGTCTTGTGCTAACGTTGTTTCTTTGCACAGACACAGGATTGGCCTTTGGCAAGCCATCATAGTTCAACTAGGGACTATGATTGCAACAGCGTCAATTATTCACTCGAAGGAAACAGGGAGATAGATGAGAAGGATGGAACAAATATGTCGGAAATATTATTGGCACCTTTGGAGGATTCGTCGGAAATGGGTTCAGTATTGGAATTGACGAACCAGCGGTATGCTGAAGTCATCGTCAGTCCCAGCCGCTGGCCCGCCTTTGCACGAAATATGCTCTCTGAAGTCTTGTCAAACGATACTTCAGATGGGTTTCCATCATCTGCGTCTATTGCACTTCTCCTCGAGAAGGCGATTTTGAACTGGAACGCTGCGCCCCGATATGTCGGGTTATATCCTCACTCTGCCGATCCACCTATACAGATAACCGAGATCGTTGCAGAGTACCCCCCATCGACTAAGCACAATAGCAAGAGCAGAGCACTATCATTCGCCCTGCCACACAGCCGTAGCTATCATCACCATCGTCATCATCATAGGGGTTTCCGTGGAGCACATACCACCCCGAAGCCTGCAGAATCCCTCCTCACTTCCGTCCTGAAAGCTATCAAGGCCCTTGGCCCTATCATTCTCACGGCTATATTAAGGGTTCCCCTGATTGGCCGTATATACAAGAAAGTAGCATCTCCTCGGAACCTCAACAAGGACCTCAAAAAGCACCTCAAAAAGAAGGACCTCAGAGCACCGGCGGTCAAAATCATGGAGAGCAAACAACCCCCTGCAGTTGAGTGTAATGCACACACCTTCGACGCTATATTTCGGGATTGGTTGAACGAGGAAATAATTGACCACAGTTCCTATAACTTTGATGAGGGAATCAGCAGCAGCACTGCTTCCACAACATCTGCAGAGGAACCACAGCCAGTTCCAAGTTTTCTTTCCGATTCCATGTCCAGCTCCTTCGAATTTGCGAATACTACCGATCTCACGCCCTACTATCCTGATCTGATGGATGATATCGATCCAGCTGATATAACCGACTTCAGCAACAGCGAACCTCATTTCAATCAATACCCCGCCGCTGTCGGTAACCATCACAGTCAGTTTGAAACGCCATTCACATCCGCAGAAGACTTCTCCTACATCCCTCTCCCGCATACACCCTTCGCGGCATACGACACCACTCTGGAGCGCCATTTACTCTCCCCCGCATACGGCACCGCTCTGGAGGGCAATTGGCAAACCTACTTTACCCCCTCGTCATCAATTTATACTGATTTCGACAACATGGAGACCTCCTATCCGAATACCAACCCGGGACTCTCCTCCCCGACATCACAGAATGTGACCCCCCAAACCGAAGGCCTGGAGACTCCGACCTTCACCCCGAGTTGCAGTCGCGCGTCATCGGTCACTTCTCCGCCGCAGCAGTCCCCTCCCACACGCAGGTACGCCTGTAAGCAAGAGAGTTGCGGCCATAAGGAGTTTGACCGACCGTGCGACCTCAACAAGCACCTCAAAACACATAACAAGCATCTCGAATGCGACTTTGAAACAAATGGAGGATGTCAAATGAGGTTCTCGACTGAGAAGGACCGGAAAAGACATCGGGAAACAGTACACGAAAAGAAAAGGCCTTTTATTTGCCATCTTTGTGTCAAGGAGGGTGCGGTGGGAAAGGAGGGGAGGTTTAGCCGCAAGGATAACCTTCGAATCCATAGGAAAAAGGTGCATGGAGTCGATTAAGTGCACATGGAATAGCACGGAGGTGGGTTTCCTTTTGTGTGAATGACTTTAATTACGAGCTTTTATCGGTTTTATTTTATATCGTTTATCTGTTGTTTGAATTCCCTTTAATATATATCTAAAGCCCTCACAAAAAAAAACCGCCCAGTTGGCTTTCGCGGTTTCGCGAGTTTTCTTTTTCTCATTATTACTTATTTCCTTGGTTAGTTCTACTTCTGTTTATGTTACTTGAGGTTGAGTTGAAGAGTACTTGTTCCTTTCTCGTGCCTGTTGTTTAGTCCGTGTCGTTCGATGGCGGGGTGGAATTTGGCCTTTTTTTTTTATATATTTTTTATATTTTTTGGCCAGGGAGGATATTGGGTATGAGTTTTTTTTGTTTTGTTTTGACATTTGGTTAAGGGTATTGAGTACGAGGATATTTTTTGTTTTAAGTTTGTTATCTTTTGGTTACTTTGATAGTAATCTCATTTTTTTTCGTTGATAGTTAGGTGACTTTATCAGATTTGTTGTAGCGTGATACCGGTACGTGAATTTGAATATATATTGCTGAAGTGTAGACTCGCGCTATCCTGACTGCCCAATGTGGTAAGTAGTCGTGACCTTAGCTCTGTCTAACTAGAAAAGTAAGTCAACTACAGTCAACTCTTGCTATACCGGACAGAGTGCTGGAGGAGTGCAGGGGTCTTCTTATCCCTGTCCCCATACATTTCTCCCTCGCTATACCGGACGAGGCATGTCTGGTTGCTGAATAATCTACTCTGTTAGGCTTAATGTAACTCTTATTGGGAGGGAAAAGGTGAATTCTCAGAACCCACGTGACTGGTCAGCCCCGTGCTGAGGGCTAGCGCCATTTTCTATACCGGAACCGAGGCTCTGAATCTCTGCCGTCCGTTACAGCAAGAGTTGACTGTAAAATGCCGGTGCCGGTACTGTAGCTATAAGTAAGTTTAGTTTAGTCTGTTAGAATAAAGCTCGACTCACGACTCTCGGCGAGGAAATCTGCCTATGTAATCTAAACAAAAATACGAACGTTCTTGCTCTTGCTAATTGTCATTACAAGATGAGCTAGTCTAAACGTTTAACGCCTGTGGAGTGTTGTGTCAACCAGACTAGGTAGTGTGTACCGCATCCAGCGGCAGTGAGCGTGTTACTATCCAACCTATTTTGTGTTCGGATATCACCTTTACAGCGCATAAGCTCGACCTATGTCAAGGAGATGTTGTTTTAATTTATACAAGTATATATGTTCTGGGCCGTTACGGGATTAAAATTTTGATCAAAGGTTTTCAATGCCACGGCGAGTTACAATGCTACAGCGACACTCCAATATCACATGTAGTAAATATCAAATAGAATTATATCCAATATTACAGTTACTTTATAGCAAGTTATTTAATTAAACAAAAAGAAAAAAGGGATAGAGCGCAGATAACTAAACAACATGCAGGGGATAAAAAAAGAGCTTCGCTTGTTCAACCCTCCACTCAATCAATCCATCAATTGCCGAACCTTCCTTTTGAAGGAAGAATCACACAATGAAGATTTTTTGTATTCCCTGAAACATAACTAATCGCCCAGAATCGCCGCTTCTATATTTTGTATGGAGTAGGAGTTCATGCATTCGCGGCTTCTACATATTCCTACAAACGTATGAACTCCAGACATATATATGTTCTGGGCCGCTCGCGGGCGGCATACCCACTGTGCCGGCCGCGGGCAATTAATATAATTCCTCAATTTGGTAAATCTCAATCGAACAAAACCTTCTGCGACACTCAAGAAACACCCTAAGAAGTTATTTTGACCGCCCTATCCACATCATATACCCTTCCTGTTGATTAATGGGAGACGGCAGACATTGAACAAGGGAGAATTCCGGAAAAATTACCTCAAGCCCTTCAGATGGTGAAGTACATGCTGGTGACGTTAACAACTCATCACTGCATTTCTGATGATGAATGGAATAGGGAAGAGGATACTGAGTTTATTGCTGCCCTAAAAATCCGCAACCCTATCCAATGGGTATTTGGAAATTAGTTTCTTATCCGCGGGGGTTCTTATTGATGGGGCTCCTACTGGGCAACAAGAGCACTTGAGAGGAGTTAGACAATCCGGAGTGGAGAAAAGAAGGGGAGGAGACATTTGAGGCCACGGAGGCCTTTTTTGACCAGGTCTACAGTCTCTTCAGATAAATTAATGATCAGTACGAGGGGGGGTCAGTGGGATATTGGGACGCTCCAGTTAGGGCTCAGGCTCATCTGGCACTGCCGGTTAATGACAGTAGGGGAGCCCTCCGTTACGAATCTCCTATGTATATTTTATTTTATTTGTATTTAGCTTGCGATGGACCTGGCAGATTAACTTGCCTTGTTCTGAATCCACCCTGGCTTCCGGGTGACCGACGTCGGGACCGCATAGGAGTAACAAGTATAAAAAAGTTAAAATAAAATCTTATTGACGGGGCCTTATTGCTCAGGCTATATCGACCATCTTGTGCTGAATATCGATACGCTATGTGGAATTCAGTAAAATTTGGAGCAATCATAATTATAATATCTTTTGTCTACATCGATTGATTTTTACACTAGAAAAAAAGGTACTTTTTTAGATGCAGAATAAGCTACTCCAAGTTCTTGATTTTAAACCAAAACGAAGCAGGTTCTACCTAGAATTATACAACAGGTAGATTGTATTTTACAGCATTGTGGGAGATCAATGCTACAACAAACCTCATACTTTTGCAGTTTGATATTGCTAAACCCGATAACATTTACCCAACTACTGACTTTACGGGCTTAGAGAATGATATTTTAGATACTCTAACTGCTCGGTAAACCACAGTTCACCAGGCATCTATAACTACCGATGTTGCGAAAACTTCTACTCTAATTGTTGTCGCCCACTTCAAGAATAATCTGAAATGCTTAATTTATTGACATACGAAAGTATTAACATATTATGACTATATTGCTCTAGGTGAACCAAATTGGAATGCTAGAGGGGGGTCTAATCGACTGGGAAATCAATGAATCTTTTGCAGTCGGTGGGAAATTATCAATTCTTTTTTTCTATTAATCAGTACTCGTAAACCTTCATCAATACACCAAATTGAGTAATTATTTAAATTGCCCACGGGCGGCATGTGCTGCCCGCGAGCGGCCCAGAACATATATATCACGGTTCCGAATGATATGGAAGAGTTCCGTACTTACGCAAAGAGCAAATGTTGAGCCAAATATATGACTATTACCGGCACAGGCATAGCGCACCATTAGCTGTACAAACCACACTAGCAGGTTATTGCCAATCTAAGCTGGCATACCCGAGCCGCCAACTGCCAAGCAGCGTTGATCATACTACCCGCACACGTACTGGCGGCATATGGTGATATGAATACATATGCTACCCCTATCCTCTCTCGCACAACATCTACAGTACAGTACAACATCATATAGAATAATATCCATAATACACACATAGAAAAGGGTTGCAAATAATGCAGTATTGTTAACGAAACTGTCAAATATATGCTCTTGTATATGCTATGGCAATATCTGTGCCAGCCGTAAGCGATGCTATATTACTATTATATTATTATTATGCTGCTATACTACGGTACTATAATAATACTACAACATTACTATTGCACATGGCCATGCCAAGATTGTCTACCATTTAAGAGAGCACCTGAAATTTTAAAGGAAACCTCAGCACAGATAGGGATATTACAAGTAAAAATATTTGGTATTAGGTTGGGAGAGGGGGCATTGTGAAGATTTGGTTGAGAGTTTATATAAATTACAGGACCATTATACAATCTCTGGGCATTAGTCATGGTGAAACCAAAATTTGAGCCGCAAAAAACCCCACTACGACAAGATCTCAGGTATGAAATTAAAAATGAAAAAAGTATTATAGGTAGTAAAGAAATAGAGTCCAAAGTTTCAGCTAAATTGAAGAAAAAATTGTACGAAGAGGAAAAGGTTGAAAATACAGCTAATAGCGAAGATACCAGCCCTTAGCGGTAATAATAGCTGCCACCCGGTTAGGCATACTGCTCCACAATGATTGAAAAAACAGACTCCAGGATTGATTCCCATGCTTCAGGCAAGACTTCAGCAAGTCGAGCTCGAACTGTATCTGGCCCTCCAGGGGCATTGGCAATGTCAGGATACTTCGCATGTAAGCATCGTTTGAGATGAATCCAGACATGTATGTACAATAGGATTAAGATCAGGGCAATTTTTCCTACTTTAGAACCACAGAAACTTCAACGGTAGTAAGTACCTACTGTACATATACTAGTATAAAATAAAACAACGAATTCCCTGACATAGGTCCAGCTTGGTGATATCCGAACGCAAAATAGGTTGGATACATACATCTCACTGAGGGACTATCCCTAAACTGACAAATAGGTGCCTACAGTAAACTTAGTCTGGTTGGCACAACACCCTCCTTTGGTGTTGTGCCAACCAGACTAAGTAAACTAACAGTATAAAACAGCTCAAGCGCCAACTAAACTAAACTTACTATAGCTGCATTTTAGTTGACTTACTCTTCCAGTTAGATGGGAGCTAAGGTGTTAGGCATGACTACTTACCGCATTGGGCAGTGATGGTACTTCGGGAAGTCGATAGCGCGCGTCTACAGAATACAACCCTACATCAAATTCACGTACCGATATCACGCATATAACAAATCTGGTAAATTCACCTAACTATCAACTGGAAGATCACTATCAAAGTGACCAAATGATAAAAACTCAAAAAAAGCAAAAATATCCTCATACCCAATACCCTCCTTGGCCTAAAAGGAAAAAAAAAAAAAAGGCCAAATCCCACCGCCATGCAATGACACGGACAGGCACGAGAAAGGAGCAAGTACTCTGCAACTCAACCTCAAGTAACATAAACAGGAGTAGAACTAATCACCAAGGAAATGAGTAATAATGAAAAAAGAAAACTCGCGAAACTGCGAAAGCCAACTGGGCGGTTTTTTTTTGTGAGGGCTTTAGATATACCTATATTAAAGGGAATTCAGACAACAAATCAAATAACCCCAAAGTCATTCACACAAAAGAAACTCACCTCCGTGCTAGTTCCATGTGCACTTAATCGACCCCATGCACCTTTTTCCTATGGATTCGAAGGTTATCCTTGCGGCTAAACCTCCCCTCCTTTCCCACCGCACCCTCCTTGCCACAAAGATGGCAAATAAAAGGCCTTTTCTTTTCGTGTACTATTTCCCGATGTCTTTTCCGGTCCTTCTCAGTCGAGAACCTCATTTGACATCCTCCATTTGTTTCAAAGTCGCATTCGAGATGCTTGTTGTGTGTTTTGAGGTGCTTGTTGAGGTCGCACGGTCGGTCAAACTCCTTATGGCCGCAACTATCATGCTGACAGCGCGTGATGGTCATGAGAATTTCTTGCTCAGTGGCGGGGGTGATGGTGGTGTAGGGGGGCTGGTATGTGGCCCAGTGGTGGGATAGCGGATGCCGTAGGAGGAGGGGTTGCTGGTAGGAGGGGCGTTGTTGCTGGGAGACGGTGGGACGGTGCTGGGGCTGCTGGTGGTGGTGGCCGTCGTGCGGGACTTTGTAGGGGTGGGGGGGGGGGAGAATCCTTGCTTTCAGAAGGGGGTGGAGTGGAGAAGAAACCAAATAACCAGCTCATGGTGGTAGATGTCTATGTGCACGCAAAAGGAATTAGTTATTCAGCAGGCTGTGTTGCTGTTGGAGGCGAGCTAATGACCACGGCGATAACTGTTGGAATATCGATATTTGGGGTTATAATCACTTACTCGGGCCTAACTGGGTACACGTAAAGGTACGAAGAATAGATTCCTTCAAAGTAACCCAGCGATACAAAACTTCGCTGGAGTCTTAGAGAGCAAAAACTTAGATACAAGAAGTAGGCATATTTATAGGAAAGCGGGCTTGACTTCAGGCCACCCACAATCGGGAGACTCCGGCCCGGTCTGCATAATCTCAGCCGTAACAGTTGCTCAAGTGACGCACTATGCTATATTACTATTATATTATTATTATGCTGCTATACTACGGTACTATAATAATACTACAACATTACTATTGCACATGGCCATGCCAAGATTGTCTACCGTTTAAGAGAGCACCCGAAATTTTAAAGGAAACCTCAGCACACATAGGGATATTGCAAGTAAAAAATTTGGTATTAGGTTGGGGAGAGGGGGGCCTTTGTGAAGATTTGGTTGAGAGTTTATATTCTAGACATAATCCTCTCATGAAGTTACAGGAGCATTATACTGTACAGCCTATTATTAATACATGCAGATTTTTGTGTTAGGGGCGAGCCAGTGATCAAGGCAATATTAATGTCGGAATATAGGTAATTGGAAGTCGAGCGAGGTCATGACCACAAACTCGGGCCTAACTGCTGCACGTACAGGTGCGGTTTGGACTTAGAACATTGCTCCAAGAGCCAAAAGCAAGATACATGATATGGGGTACATATATAGGAAGCTGGGTTTCTAAGCCATCGAATTGAAAATTAGTTTCTTATCTACGGGGGCCTTATGGTTCAGGGGCTCTATAGACCATCTTGTACTGAATATTGATGCGCTATATGGAATTCAGTGAAGTTCAGAATTATCATCATGATAATATTTTTGGTCTATATCTTGTATTCTTGTTGTATGGATTCATGGCTTATAAGTCAAGAAATACCCCGGCTAATTCATACTTATAGAATCCAGGTAAGGAGCAAAACAGTACTGTATATAATCAAAGGTACGTAGTCATATGTAGTATTGCTAAGGATAACGACTAGTATCTAAGTCGTCAGGTGTTTGCAAAGGAGGTGAGGCTACAGTAGTATTTGATTTAACTTAATTTTCTTTTTCCTACTTTAGAACCACAAACCAACGGTAGTGAGTACTTATGTACCTACTGAATATTAACCAGACTAACTGAATATATAGGTATGTTCTGGTCCGTTCCAGGATTCAGTCCATACCGGTATATCCAGGTCCATCCCGGTATGGACTGGATATCGCAACGGACCAGGCCACTACGGGATTAAGGTCAATGCCACGGCGACAGGAATTTACCACACCACCCACAGCG